>NNCF01126209.1:1009816-1068087 GCA_002313205.1 Laupala kohalensis
GGGGGGGAGAGAAGGAAAGAGGGGGGAGAGAAGGAAAGAGGGGGGGAGAGAAGGAAAGAGAGGAAGAGAGAAATGCTAGAGTAAAAACAAAGTGTTCAAATGAGTTTGGACAGACAGCTTAAGCCTCAACCTCCTACCTCTGACATTGTCCGAAACATTTGTCAAAAGGCAAATCGCTGGACATCTCTGCTTCAATCCATTCACATCATATGACAAGCTGAGCAAGCACAGCGGACTTATGCCCTTTAAAATCGTATGATGAACCCAGCTCACAAGTGTGCGCATCTTTATATAAATGCATGCAGTTTTGTTTTTGTTTCATAGATGTCTCTTCAATGTTCTCAGAAGCAAGACAGAGTCGAATTTCCTATCTCTCAGTTTTCTATATGTGTCATGTGCAGGGGCAGATATAGACTAATATTTTAGGGGGCGTCATGACAAAATAACAGTATTGGGTACAGTACATTCCAGAAAACATCCCACCACAGAAAAAATTGAAAATTCTAAAGCAAATTGTAAGTTCAGGTCATCTAAGTGTTAATAAATGTGCGGTTCAGTCCAGCCACGCCCTATTTTCGAGATCATTTTAAAATTTTTGTGCGACAGTGTGTAGTGATAGATGCAAAGCTTTTATTGTGATTAAGATGCAAAAACTTTATTCAACTTTTTAAGGTACAGAAACATTTAATTTTTCAAGGACAAGAATAAAATTAGGGGTACACCCATGGGGTGGTTCTTAAAATGATACTTGAGGGGGGAGGGCTTCGGTCCCCTAAGCACCCCCTCCCTCAAGTATCAATTTAAGAATTATTCAGTTGAATGGAAAAAAAAACTACCAAATCAAAACTACATAGTGCATAATTTTATTATCAAAATTGATTTATAGACAAAGATTATGCAAATTCTCCAATTTTGAGTAAACTACCACTGAAATTTAACTCTTTCACATTGAGATGATATCTAGAATATTTCTCATTCATCCAAATGCATTAAAACATTTTTAGTACCCTTGGGCGGGATTCCTCTTGAGTAGGACTCATGTATACTCACAAGGCCGATTTTTTATTAGAAGTAGTTTTTCTTAATATGTTTATGTTTCCATGCTGCCCTATTACTAGACGGTTTATTGTCTAATCAGGGTTAAATACGAGTCATTAGTTCAATTATTAGTAGTTCTTGTGGCATTATCATGAATGATTGTGTACTCCGAACAAAATTCGCCAGAAAAAAACTTATACCTAATCTGCTCTTTTCCTGAATAATGTCTTTGAGCATATTTAAAGCTATTTAAAAATAACACGATTTAACTGCTGTTTTAACAAAAACATAAGCTGCAATCTGAGGGTCATACCAAATTTCATCATCCTGCGACCGATACATCAAAACGCCTGAACTTGATAGTCTTTACGAGAATTGAAAATAACTTTAGGCAGCTGTTGAATTCAGGGCGCTGTTGCTAGGCATAGGCGAAGTAGCCCACGTGTGGACAGGGAAAGGTCCAGCAAAGACATGTTTGCGGAAAGATGGTAGTGGCGATCATACTGCCAATTGGGCTGATTCAATTCACAGCGCCGAGTATTAGTTCTTTTTGAGAAGGTAACCAGTGTAGTAAAACTTAGTTAAAATACAATTAACCATGAAATGGGCATTAAACGATTATTTTAGAGAACTAATACAATTAATATTGCTGATGTGGATAGTCAAGGCAGTGAAGAAAAAAAAAACAATCATACTTGGAAGCGAAAAGTCTGGTAGTCAAACAAATACCGGACAATTGGCGAGTTCTAATTTAATTTAATCAACCTCCGGGTTTGTAGCCCATAGTATAGTACTATAGTCTCTAGTCTAATGGCGATTATTGTATAGTTTTATTTTTTTAATTTTTTTCACAAAATTACCATACAAAAAGATTAAATTAGTAGATCACTTAGTTGAAGTGCAGATAATAAAAGATATTTTTTCGATTCTGATCTCGATTCTTTTTTTTTTTTTTGCCTCGATTCCAAATTTGTTTCCAATTCCTGAAAACTCAATGATTTCCGAATAATGGCCAATAGTAAATTGTCAAATGTGGCAAGTGAATAAACTTATGGTCTCCACTTGATTCCAAATTGGCAGAGGGAAGCCCAAGGAACAAACGGGTGAAAATTCATCTCTAGCGTAGCTACGGAACAACAATCAATGTTTAAGTCTTTTAAAATGCGTTTGGCTCCTTCGTTGCGATTGATAGTTACAATACATCACACAATTCATTATACTATAAGAAAGATGTGATTTACTGAAAAAATCGATCATAATTTTTTTCATCTGTTATTTTTCTAGAAAAAGCGTTTTTTCACCAAGGAAGTTCTTTTCACTCGGTATATTTAAATTGTCTTTCCTATTCTACAATGACTGGCCTTTTCGATCATGTGTTGTGATAAGACTTCGTATCTTTAGGTTTTTAACCATTGTTTTCATTTATATCCTATCGAACCCGTCATTGAAGCCATGTTCACATTCCTTCAGTCACGTAAGTAAATCGTGGGTGCGCCCCAGAATAAAATTACTGGTGAAAGATGGCGCTGAAGCTGCGGTTTTTGTAAAATTAATTACAAGTGCTGTATACGACTGGAAAACGTTGCTAATATTCTCTCTTTATACACAATGTCGAGTTACGATGGTGCACGTTCCTGTAGTAGATTTTATACTACCCTCCTCTTTGTTACATTCGTGTCTTATCCAGTGGTTGTTCATTCTTCCACCACTCGCTGGTGACATTCAAAAATGTACTTCCAATGTTAATAGATAATACTGAACAAATAGTGAGGGAGTGCTCTCAAATTAATATAATTGATGTGGAAGATTTTTATTTATCTCTACTCATCATGGCAGCAGTATGTTTATGAGAACCCTCGTTTGATGACAAATGCTGCAGCATCGCAAAGCGTTGCCGCGAAGCGATCCGCTATAACACAACCGCCATTCACAACTCTTGGACCTCCGAAGACGACTCTCTTCCCATGAGCGTGTGTGTCATTCACAAGAACAACCACTCTCACAACCATAATGGCACCACCGTTACGGTCATTTTGTCAAACATGCTATGGCACGTTGTGCGTTGTTAAATAGTCTATAAATTAATAAATTGTGTACAGTACTAATTACTGATACACAATCGTTCATATGCGTCAGTCTTTGAAAATCATAAACGCTTTTCCGCCACTAGAAACTCATTCTGTGGGATTTTAGGGGGTCATGACCCCCCGACCCCCACCCCCGGCATCCGCGCCTGGTCACGAGGTTTTAATACTGGGGAAAACAAAAATTTTACTTTTTTGAGTTGATTGTAGATGCCAAGATGGCAAAACAAATAGTGCGCAGTGATGAAGGATTGCAGAAACTTTTGGAAAGTGTTTTCAATAGTGATTCTGCATTTAGTAAATCTGATTCTTTAGACTTTGTTCAACCTTCACATGGTGACTAGTTTGGATAATGACGATGGAATTAGTAAAATTTTAAGAGCGAGTCAGGTCCAGCTAAAGGCGCATGAGGAGCTCAGAGCAGACAAAGTGAATGGAACTGAAAATAAACAACGAACACATTATCTACCCATTTAGTGATCAAAGTGATGTTTCTGAACATTTATTGCATCAATACAAATAGCTACCAGCCACTGAACTGCAGGAACCACTGGAACCTTCATTCAGAAAAATCTGTGAAGAGACCTATGTTTACGCAGCAAAGCAGTTGAACAAACGGAGAGAAGGGTGGAGGGGGAGGGGAGAGAGGGAATGAAGCTGAAAAATGAGACAATGGGTAAAGAGGGGTTCAAAATTATTTCATGGACTTTTACACTTCGCCCATGTTGACAATGAAGACCAGTGATAAACTGAAGACAATTAGGCCTTCATTCAACACTTCTCTTCTAAATTTTACAAGCATTTCCCTACTAAAGACATTTCCCTACTGTAGATGAAAGTCTAATGAAATTTAGAGGTCGTCTTTCGCATGATTGGTGAAATAAATCGAAGAGTAAAAATCAGAAGAAAGTTTTGCAAAATTTGCTAATAAAGTTCTGGCAACTGCTTGTATTTCAAAATTTATGTAGGTAAAGATGTGACACCCCAGTCTTTCAGCAAGAACAAATGTAGTGCTACACATGTGTGAACCATTGTTGGACAAAGGTCATACTTTGTTTTCAGGTAATTGGTATTCTTCCCCAGATCTATTTAGAAACCAGCAGACAGGAAAGCAAATGTAATAGGTTATGTATTCATCAACGCTTTCTCTGACTGTCATACCTCATTTTCTTTATAAGAACACCAAGCCTTATTATAGACAGTCAATAAACAACTTAGAATCACAATAAAAATTAAAAATTCATCATCTCTTTATTTCATTATAATGTAAATATTTGGGTTGACCTTAGTTAACATTTCGAAGCTCTAATTTTGGCCTCCTCTTCAGGTCTGCGTTTCATTATCACTATATTACAAAACAAAAACATTGTACGTCATAATATCATCCTAGTGCTTCCACATATTAAACAATTTAAGAAATAAAAATATACAAACATACCTCAGCTATACATCCTTTAAATATTGTGAATATCAAATCCACATGTCATTTCTAATCTAAAAATTACATTTCATACAATAATTTGTACAACATAGTATCCTTACCTTTATAACTACTTCACAGACAACATTAAAACATATTACACAATTCTCCTACCAACACAAGGACGAAAAAGCAAGTATGCCAACCTCATAAATTTATTTCTTACTATTATATTCTCGTAATACCTGTAACACTCCATCAAAACATGTAGTAAATAGATTACATTCAATTTGATCATTCATGCTATTATTAATCTTAATATTTATTGCTTCTGATACATATCTCTCTGATATATACTGATACATAATGACTATCCTGAGAGATTCTATAATAGAATTATTTGGAAATATTTTAATGTTCATAAGACTAATAAAGATAGTAGACAACTTGAGAAGATTAAATATGTGGTGTTACCATATATTCCTTGTATTAAAGCTGATATTTGTAAGATTTTTGATAATATAAATGTCAAGGTTATCTATAAAACATGTAATAATGTAGTTTTTGCAAAGAATAATAAAGATAATGTAAATATAGGTGAGACTATGGGAATTGTGTACAAAATTGAATGTAATAATTGTGGCAAGGTTTTTATAGGACAAAGTAAAAGAAAATTAAGTACTAGGATAAAAGAACATGAGAGGAACATGAATATTAGTGATGTGAACAAGAGTGGTATCATAAAACATTGTATGCTCTGAACCAGTAATATGGATTTTCTTGGTGCTAAGATTATTGATCATGAAGAAAATTACCCTAGGAGACATGTATCAGAAGCAATAAATATTAAGATTAATAATAACATGAATAATCAAATTGAATGTAATCTATTTACTACATGTTTTGATGAAGTGTTACAGGTGTTATGAGAATATAATAGTACGAAATAAATTTATGAGGTTGGCATACTTGCTTTTTAGTCCTCGTGTTGGTAGTAGAATTGTGTAATATGTTTTAATGTTGTCTGTGATGTAGTTACAAAGGTAAGGATACTGTGTAGTACAAATTATTGAATGAAATGGTTTTTTTTTAGATTAGAAATGACATGTGGATTTGATATTCACAATATTTAAAGGATGTATAGTTGAGGTATGTTTGTATATTTATATTTCTTAAATTGTTTAATGTGTGGAAGCACTGGGATGATATTACAGTAAAGTCCCACAAACTCGGCACCCGATAACCCAGCAGTCCGGATTTCTCGGCGACCCCGTGAACATATTAAATTCCTTTAAACGGAAAGAATTTTCGCGTAATTTCCGCAGGTGTTGTTTACGACCGCGCTGGGATTCCCCGAGTCATTGTCGCGGTCAATGCACTCAGTGGCCCCGCCCAACCCTCCACCCCAAAAGTAAATCATGTATTTTCTCCATCAAGTTAAATTTATGTATGTCAATGTTATGGAATTGTAAATGTAGTATATATGAGAAATAAAAGAAAAAATGTACTTATTGTGCCTTAGTTTTTATTTTTGGCCCTTATTCCCGATAACCCGGCATTTCACAAACTCGGCACCCTTCCGGTCCACATTACGCCGAGTTTGCGGGACTTTTCTGTATGACATGTACGATGTTTTTGTTTTGTTATATAGTGATAATGAAACACAGACCTGAAGAGGAGGCCAAAATTATAGCCTCGAAACATTGTCAACTAAGGTCAACCCAAATATTTACATTATAATGAAATAAAGAGATGATGAATTTTTAATTTTTATTGTGATTCTAAGTTGTTTATTGACTGTCTGTAATAAGGCTCGGTGTTCTTATAAAGAAAATGTAATAGGTATGGTGAGATCGAATAGAAGAAACATGCCTCCCAATATTACTAAAAACACTTGAAAAAGGAGAGCATAAAATATGCCAGTGCTGTGTGTGAAGTGGAAAAGGACAACAAAGAAATTTATTTTCTGTCAATGAAGCATGAATCAGCTGATATACTGGTAAAATATGAAGGAAGAAAAGAACTAACGACGGGCGAGGAGGTGAAGAAACCAATGTGTCCTTTAATATCAGAAGGGAATGGGGGACATTGATTTACAAGACCAAGTGACAGCTCTGTTTCCCGACATGCGGTACACACTTAAGGGATATATAATAGAAAAATATTTTTTAATGTCCATGATATATGTATGTTCAATTCTGTATTAGATGATAACTGGGAAGAAAAAAATCTGGGTACACTGACTTCAGATCGAATATTGCACAGCAACTATTGTCAACCTTACAATTGACAAAATATTCTACTAGAGGATGTCCATCAGCAAACACCACTCCACTGTGGCTTTAGGCCAACACGTGGACACATTTTCCAATGCATATACCAACAACAGGCAAAAAGAAAAATGCAACTAAAAGATGTGTAGTGTGCTACAGTAGAGGGAAAAGGAGAGAAAGTGCACAGCAATGCAACAAGTGTGGTGTTGCTGTTCATTTAGAAGTATGTTTTGAGAACCATACCCAGCAGACATACTCTACTTCTGTGGTTGTGAGTACATCCTTTCAGTTGCATACATGCAAAACTTTTGGGACAAAATGTCGACTGGTTTCCTTCTTATAATTTTTTTAAATTACTGAAGCTGCAAACTTGGATACTGAGCCATTGGGATAAGACATTCTCTTATAGCCAAGTTTTCAAATTTATGTAATATCAGTCAAAAATCTGCATGTACAAGAATAGAAGGAGTTTTGGATTTAAACAATCAGGGAACTCATTGTTTTTGTTATGGAATAATTTTTTTCATTGCTCTTCAGTAAGTAATTATAATGTAGCTAAGCTTACTAGTGATAAATGTCCAATTTTTAGATTAAGTAGACTCTAGATTTTTGGAGTCTCAATTATTAGCTGGGAAACCATAAAGCATTAAAGGCACTATGAGTTTTTGCATGGCTTTGAACAGATCAAAATTCCAGAGAGGAAGATCACCATTTAAACCTTCATCTTTGAGCCTGAAATTCTAAGATAAAAATGTATGATAGAAACCAAGAATATTGTATTCTGCCAGAAGTTGATTACACTCATAGTAGATACATTCTGTTGATATGAGCTTCACAATATACACATATTTTACACAGATAAGACTGGCAGAAGAATTGGCTAACTTTAAAATTCAATAAATCTACCATTTGACTTTCAATAAAGGAGATATCTTTTCAGCAATGTGTTCAGTAGATAGACTTGATGAATTCTCCTTTAAACTTGCAAAATCAATACATTATGTTACCTAGGATCCAAGGAGTTAATAATACAAATAATTATGAAATTAATCAATGAATGAAAGTTTTGAAAGATCTAGTTAAAGTATCTTCTAGGGGTAACTTATAAAATATGTTCTAGAACATTTATGGGAGGAAAACCGTAATGAAAGATTTGAACACAACCATATTTGTTGACAAGAGGAATGTTTATTTACATCTGCAAAATCAACACGGAAGGTTGTTTAAACCATCTGAGACAAATGCAAAGTGGCTGCACTCACAACAATAAAAGTATGCTACTACTATTAACATCTATTATATAAAAAATAAAATAACAAGACTTATGACATTATTATGGACAAATAATATTTATAAGTCTTCAATTATTTATTTATTTTGATAACACATATGGTAGCTACCTTAACTTTGATTATGTGACTGTAAAGATGTAATTTTTGGAGACATAATCATGCATAATTTTAAGAAATGAAGTGTAAATCATAATGTTCAATGTTTTACAGTTCAAACTCATTTATTTGAATAAAGAAAATCTTGACTAAAAATTTTCAAAAATAATTTAAACAGAAACCTCTTAATGACTTAGTAGAATAAATGTGCCTCCAATTAGTGCTTTACTTGAGCGCTGAGCTTCTCCACTCTCAGATGGATTTTCAATTCACGCAGCTCTTCATTTTAAGAAAGAAAATTTAAAGCTCACACATGGCTTGCTTTCAATAAGCGAGTTGCCAGTAAAAACACTCATTGTCAGAGACAATTATGATGAAAATTAAAATCTTTGAAAGATGTTTAAAAGTCAGTGTAGTTACAAGCTTCATATTTGAAGTAATTCCCATTCTCTATTCGTTCAAGAAATTTATTGATTAATTCTTTGTATTGTGAAATTAATTGGTTTGTCTGAAATTTCCTGATTAGACAGGTCAAGATTTGTAGTGGAGACAGTTTCATGTAGTTCAGGAATAATTTTTAATGCCAAAATACTGCAGAATTTTGAAAGAATATTAAAAATAAGAATTTTTTTATTAAGCAAGAGAGCATAATTTAGGAAAATGAAAAGCATAATCTACAAGTAAATGAAGTGTAAATGTGGTTGTCCTAATTATCTGCGATATCATCTGAAGTAAAAAAAATTCAACATAAGCTCTACAATTTATTGCATTATGTTTTTCCCACAAAAGTTATGACCTTCCTGAACTGAATTAGTAAGAACTGTACAGCAATAGTAGTTCATTTATTTGTGACATTCTGTGGAAATAAGCAACAGTCTTATCATATTTGTCTCCATGACAAGAGTTCATCCAAATAACAAATTTTTAAACATTTTCAAAATTTGTTAATTTTGTTAAGTGCTAGTGCTTTCTAATGACGCATGTATATATGTTTCGGATGACATAGAATAGAATCAGTTGATGATGTAACTTTTTCTCTGTAAATCTCCCAACTTGTATGAACTTCTGATCACTTAAATATAGGTCCATTTTGGAATATAAAAGACACATATGAAAATAATCTGAAGGAAGTGAAGTAGAGTACAACAGCTCCTCAGGTCAATTCAACTCTGGATGCTGCCCAGAAGGATGGCTGAAACGTTGATAGTTCTGACGAGACACGGTTTGTCAAAGTCAACCAAGTATATAAATCTGAAGGATGACAGACTTCATACATTAGAGTAATTGCAACCACAATGAGAAAATGCACATAAGGAAAACCAAACATCGCTCTAGATTCACATACAAAACTAAGAATTTGTAATAACAGACGTCATCTGAAGTACTTAAAAATTATACATTGAAACAAGGATTATTATTGGGGAAAAAATCATTTAGTACGTTATTGAATAAGAGTAGTTATTTATAAAAAAGAGTTATATTGGCAGTTATAGACCAACATCACTCATTTTTAATATAACTACGATATTTTAAATAACTTAGAACAAAAGGATATATTATTATTTTCACACCATCAAATTTTGACAGTCTTAATCAGTTTGGGATATTAAAATATAGAGGAAATACAGTTTCACTAGCCTCTGTAAGCAAGTTCTTATATGATAATCTATCATTTGGTATTCCAGCAATTGTAACATTCCTTGTTTACTCTAGGGGCTGGATACTCTGATCATGTTATTTTGCTACACACAATGGGTGTAAGATAAACAGGACTATTTCTTCTTAAAAGTTTTTTTATTTATAAGATTCAGTTTTGTCAAGTTAAATGGGATGTATACAGTCAAAACTAAATGTCAATGTAGGAATCTTTAAAAGCACTGATGGATTCAGCTATTCTAAGTGGAGGCAGTAGTTGCAGTTTGTAGCTCAAAGAGTAAAGGATAAATAGAAATTGGTAAATTGGCATGATCAAAATAAATTAGTCATCAATTTGAAAATATCAGTCCTTAAAACTGTTGGTGATAATTTACACTCACCACTTGGTAAAATAGAAATATTAGTAAATAGTAAAAATCTGGAAAGAATTACAGATATCTGCCTTGAAAACCTTTAATTCTTTCCTAGCGTAATTTGAAATCTCCATCAGCATCCATGTCAAGTATCAATAGTTTGTTAAAAAGATGGATCTTATTGTTTAATGTAAAAAGACTGAATGATGATAGATAAATGTAATATTGTATTACTGATTATTACTCCTATGATTTGAAGTGAATATAAATTTTTGTATTTTAAATACTTCATGCCATGTTTTTATGTGCAGTTACTGACTCATCGCATTCCTCCTTGTAAACTTCTTTTATTTTATTTTTTTGCAGATCTTAACAAAATTGTTATTTTAGTCTTTAGTAAATGTGTAATATCTTATAGTGTTGCACATCATTAAACCTACCCATGCACAGATAAACTGCTTATTTCTGTCAGAGACAATTGGTGTTACTTCTGCCATATTGTCTTTGGACCCAAATCAAAAATTAAAACTCAATCTAGGAGTCACATTTTACCAGCATATCAGATGAGATAAAAAAGTTAATAGTATGGTTAAAAAGTAAATGTATATATTGTATGCTTTTCACAGACTGAAAAAGATTTTACTTAGCGATCAATTGATTCAAATCTTTTATGGCCTCTTTTATGGTATAGCAACATATAGTATTTTAAGTCAGGGTGGTCAAAACTATAAAAGTTAGTAGCTTGATAGAATACTCAAAATAATGTGTGACCAGCACCTCACTTAGATTAGAAACCAACAACATTTGATTAATTTTTTATTGTAAAATCTTTGCTATACAGATATGAGTCCTTAAAAGTCCATTACAAGTCAATACTTCCATTCCAAGGTCTAAGCCAAAATTACTGAAGCATTACGAAAGGAAAGGAAAATGGGCGTAAAAGGTAAGTGAGTATGGAGGGTCAGCAATGGAGAAAGTTGACAAATTTACACAACTAGGAGTATTTGTGACATTATCAAATAGGCAAGAGGAAGAAATTAGATCCAGAATGACATCAGCAAATAAAACAAGTTTTACATTGAATGGTAAGTTAAAACCAAGAAAGCTATCTAGGAAATTCAAGCTATCTGTTTATCACACTTTTATTAAAGACTGATTGTATTACACGAGCGGGGGTATGAGTGTTAACAGAAGTCATCATAACCTTCTAAATACATGGGACAGTAAAATTCCGAGAAAGACCTATGGTTCAGTGAAGAAGGGAGAGAAGTGGAGGATCAGACAAAATATAAAGTTGAGAGATACATACAGAAACAACCAAACTTGGTGGGCACAACCACAAAAAGGAGGATTCAATGGCTAAGACACATTGCAAGGATGAAAGAGAATAGATACCCTAAGAAAACTTCGGGAGGACTCCCAGGGGGAGAAATAAATAAAACCTAGATTGAGGATGTGGAGGAAGACCTGGGAGCTCTTCGAGTGAGAGGTTGGAGAAGAAAGACCAGGGATAGAAGAGAATGGAAGATGCTGAAGAGGACGTCAAGGAGCTACTAGTGCCAATGAAAGAAGCAGAACACATACTACTGTGGACACTTGTTAATATTTCTAAGAAAAAGAATTCATCACAGCTGGGGAAAAGAAAATTAGCATCCATGCACTCCACAAAACAAGTTCAGTAATAGGCTTTTATAAAGCTCTCACTTTCATGCAAAATATATGTTTCTTTAATTACATTTAAAGTATTGCAAAAGTCTTAGAAAAATAATTTTTGTTCGTCTTCAGAAATTCATTCAGTTCCAAAAATTGTGTTTGTAATGCTTAATCAGATATTAGAAAATAAAATCCTGATTTCAGTTCACTGAGTTCCAACATATTGTGAAATTACAAGGAAGTTTTCTTTGTAAAAATATTCTTACGAGATATGCAAAAATTCACAAAATTGCTTTCTATTACATACAACTACAGCCACTAACTCACCGATTGCTACACACTAAATATTCTTTCTTGGCTCCGAGCCAAATACTTTTTAGTGCTTGAGTGGGTGTGAAACAGCAAAAGATAATATTTTTGTTGATAAGGGACATAATTTTTGTTTTTTTTCTATAAATTATAAGTAAGAATCACAACTTCAATTCTCATAACTCTCAACAATTAGTTGATCATGGTTACAGCAACCATTCTTGAGTTCAGCCTGCAGACTCTGTCAAATACATTTCCTGACTTACCTAATGTGTAACTAAACTGGTGAATCTGTGATAGACATTGTTTGCTTTAGTAATTATTGTAGCCAATTCGAGCTGTTTTAGACTATGGATGACTTATGAAGGAAGGCAAAAGTGTACCAAAGAGAAGTTAAACAAAATTGTATTTGATGAATTCTTAGAACATTCTTCTGATATCTATGAAGTAGAAAGTGAAAAAATCTTATTTTAAAGAAGAAAAAGTATATTCTTAAAATTAAATCAAATTGCTTAATTTCCTGTTTATTAATATTATTAGAATACTATAAAAAAATTTAAAAACCTTAAACTAATTTTAAATGTATGAAAAGAATATATCTCAAGGTACATTCAGAAATATATGCAATATGCACTTCACATAAAAAATTTATACACACTAAAACATAGAGCATGTTGTCACACAAGGTTTATTTTCAAAGGTACAAAGTTTACAGCAACTTTGCTTAATAAGAGTAAGTGGTTGCTATGAATATGTGTGTGTATGTATATACATATTATATTATAAAAAGATTGGCTCAATAATCAAGATGTAATATATGAAACAGCAAAAGGAAGAAACAAGTGAACTCAGGAATTACTATCAGAACACTTTACCAACACATACCTAGTGATATTTCTAAACAAAAACAAAAAATGGCTTTCACCCAATCATAATACGCTACAATTTTGACTGGTCATGGAAATTTCAACAGTTATTTGAGCAGAAGTGGGAAAAGAAGAAAAACAATATCTATGTGGAATGTAAGAAAAGTCACATTATGTAGGAAATGTGCCATGTATGGGAAAGAATGTACATTGCTCATACAAAAATTCAACAAGAGAATTACATTATATTTAAAAATTAGGAAATTTTTTTAAGAAGAATATGAGCACCTCAGAATGATACTGTTAGGTACAGGGAAGTCATTTATATGGACAACCATTATGAGTAGTAATCATAATGTATTTCTTGATTTAAAGTTAGTGAACAAAAATAATTGAAAAATAAATGTTGCGCAGCAAAAGAGTGAAGATGGAAGAGGGGGCAAGGAAGGAGTTGGCACAAGGGGAAGGGGAAAGTTGGCAGAGCTTCATTAATATTAATTTGGATACTTTTATATAATGATTATAACTTGGCTGATTATTCAAGAATCGCAACAGAATTGGGTACTTTTCTTGTAAATGCAAATTTAGATAATATTTCTCTTAATGAAATAATCTTTTCATTTTATAATACTTCATAAAACTGCAATGAAAAATATGTACCAGAGAGAAAAATTTGCACATCCTCATCCCCTGTGGTACAGTCATGAACCTGTAAAACATTGCTATTTCACAAAATAAGGCTCATAAACAATACAAGATGATGAATCTGATGAAACTCTTAGATGTAAATGTGAATTTTTATTGAGATGAGATTTTGAAATTTATAAATCTAAAGTAGAAAATTCTGTTTGTTATGATATCAAATACTTTTGGAAATATGTCAACTCAAGTAGATCAACTAATAGTCTTCCAAATATTACGCATCCAGGCTCACAAACACGTTCAGAAGGACTGGACAATTAATGCATCTGTATTTGAATCTGCTTGTAATGAATCTGCTTACTTTAAAAACTTTTATAAACTGTATTCTATTATGATTACTTTCGGTCAGGGGAAAATGGCAACAAGCCGGGAATCGAACCTGGGACTCCTGCTTTGATCGCAGGGGTGTATATAAGTGAACTAGATAAAAATAAAAGTGCAAGTCCTGATGGTATTCCACCAATTTTAGTATTAAAAAAACATATTTATTATCTCATTGATTCTTAAAATATTTTTTGATAAAATTTCAAATATAGGGTAGGTACCACTTATTTGGAAAGTAGCATTTATAATACCTATTTACAAACAAGGTAGCAAAAATGAAATTTCTAATTATACACCAATATTAATAATGAGCTGTATTCCGAAACATTTTGTAGCTATTACAAATAAATTAAAATTTATCCTAATACCATTCTTATCTCCCAAACAATTTGAATTTATAAATAAAAGAAACATAGAATCTAATCTTGTTTGCTATTCTCAATACATTCCAGAATCATTAGACAAAGGTTACTACACTGATAGTATATAGACAGATTTCAATAAGGATTTTGACACTGTTAACATTTGACTGCTGCAATACCAAAGATTTTTTCTTGCCCCTGGGCCAAATCATTTTTTGTGCTTGAGTGGGAGTGAAATAGTGAAAGATAATGTTTTTGTTGATAATGGATTTTATTTTTGTCCTTTTTATATAAATTAGAAGGGTGAATCTCCTTTGCACCACATGGCCTTGCCAGTGGCATTGACAGCGCAACTCCGACATTTCATGGATCTCACAACAATTAGTTGACCTTGGTTGCGGCAATTACTCTTGAGTTTGGCCTGCTGACTCTGTCAAAAACATTTTGTATCGTATTGTTTTTCATATGAATGTAATACATCGATATTACCTTTGTGTTGGCATTTGCGACATGTAGCTAAACTGGTGTGACTGAGTAATTCTTTTCTTTAGTAATTAGTGAAGCCAATTTGTGTTGTTTTCGACTATGGGCGACTATGAAGCAAGGTGAAAATGAATTTTTATCTGATGAAGAACCCTTTTGAACATTTTTCAGATAGCTATGAAGTAGAAAGTGAAGAAAACACATTTTCTAGTAATAGCTCTCCAGTTTACAAAACGAGAAGGAATCCTTCCATAAAATTCATGAAGAATATGGACAATGATTCTGCAGGGACAATGCAAGAATCAACCATGAGTGAAACAATAGAAGGCGTCATAAGGAGCCTCAGCTGTGATGTATTTGATAGTTTCCCTGTAATAACTAATTTGAATGACATTCGATGGGATAATATTACAGGAAATAATCTAAAACATTTTGAATCTGTCTTGAATATTACCTAATGTTTTTGATAAGATGCGTGACAGAGGATTTATTGATTTTTAAATTTATTTGTTGATGAAAATTTACTGAAACAAACAGGTATGCAGATCAAAAGCTTCAGACATCAATTTTACCTACAGCACGAATCAGAAGTTGGAATGAAACAAATATAAATGAAATAAAAGTGTTCTTGGGGTTACAAGTATGGATTGGTCTAGTAATAATGCCTAAATTTGCATCTTACTGGTCCAAGAACATTCTGTACTCAAATGAAGTTAAGAAAATTATGTTCTGAAATCGCTTCAATATTCTTCCCAGTAATTGGCATTTTACTGACACTGAAACAAGTGATTTTTCTTTGAAGTTGTATAAAATCAAGCCCCTAATTGATGATATAAGAAGAAATTTTCAAAATGTGGTGGTACCTTGCGAGTGTAGATGAAACTTTAGTACCCTTTCGTGGTAGTTTGTCATTCCTACAGAACATACAAAACAAACGGCACAAATTTGGAGTGAAGTTATTCAAGCTATGTATTAAAGGTGGGTACACACATGATTTCAAGGTGTACTGTGGATCTGAAAAGAGATACATCACTGCTGATACTGTTTCAACATCAGTTGTTATGGCACTTAGTGAAAATTTGCTTCGTATGGGACAAACAAATTACATTGACAATTATTAGACCAGTAATGAGTTAGCACATAAATTATTAGGACGTCAAACTCACCTAGTTGGGACACTGAGAAAGAATAGAAAAAGAAATCCCAAGGGCATTGTGGAAACTAAGCTAAAAAAGGAGAAATCATAGGAAAAGAATGATACTGGAGTAATCATACTGAAACGGTGCAACAAATGTGAAGTACTGATGCTGACCATGAAGCATACACATGCAATGTTACAACTAAAAGTCAAAAGGAAACAGTCAAGCCAGTAGCCATGATCATTTGCAAAAGTAATAGTTTCATCGATTTGTCGGATCAAATAAAGGCATATTTTTCTTGTCTCAGTGAAGGTAGCAAATGGTATCGATAGCTGGCTGTGGAAATCCTTTTTGGCTCTGCTATGGTAAATGATTTTCTGAGGCACAAACAAGTCACTCAGCAAAGTATTAGCAACAGAGAATTCAGAGATGATGTAGTACAATCCATGTTTGAAATAGCTATTCCAGGAGATAAAACACCACAAACATCTGAAGAAAATCGTATTTTAGAACAAGTGAGTATCAACCAAAGAAGAAGGGTTTCTTGCAAAGTGGACTGGTGTAGAAACCAGACAAAAAATATGCCTCTAAGGCGGCTCCACAAACAAGGAGGAAATGTCCAGTGCAATAAATATTATTGTATCAAATGTTTTTGTGATGTCCATACTGTATAAATAAATCATTAAAAAAGAAATATATATTCTTAAAACAAAATCGAATTATTTCATTTCCAGTTAATGTATATTATTAGAATATCACAAAAAATATTTTTTTAAACTTAAAATTAGGGTGGCTAGTGATTCTAGATCTCAAAATTCCCCGACTTTTCCCTGACATTCCCTAACCAATGGATTAATTTTCCCCGACTATTATCACACAACATGAACATACATGGAAACATTTCTTTAACAATTGAGAAACAAACATTCTAGTAGGTGAAATAAAAAAATAAAGTAACTTCATAAAAGGAAATTATCAATAATTAATAAATCATTCATAAAAAACATTTAAAAAACAAGCACACTTATTAGGAACATAAATTTAAACCAAGCTTTGACTAAAGACTTATGTAAGTAGCATTTAGATCCGTCAGCAATTATTTTTATTGTAGCATTTGTAATTGGGAAATGTAGCAGTTTGTACTGTTTTTTGACAATAAATTTATTTATTTATTTATTTAGCGTACTATTGAAGCTTATCTACATGGGTTGGTAGGAAGTGAGTGGAAGGGCTATTGTTAGTATGTGGGTCGGTTAGCTGGGTTTAACAACAACTTGGCCTATGTGGAGGTGTTAGTAGTAGTAGTAAATAAGAGTGAGAGTTAGTGATACTAGGAGTAGGAGGACATGGATAGGAGGAGGGGGTTTTGATTTTCAGTAGTCACAGCTATATGAACTGAGACATTAATGTGAAAAGCGACAATTTTTTTTCTGGTTCTGCAGGGAATTGAACCAGGGGTTGTGAACAAGAACACCTTAACCAACGCGGGGGGGGGGGGGGGGCTGCCATCAATGCCTGCCCCCCTTGAAANGCTGCCATCAATGCCTGCCACCCTTGAAATGACATTGAAATGAATCAGTGGTAGACGAAAATGGGCGGACCTACACAGGCTTAAGCCAGTGCAGCAGACATATGACAAGGTAACACTTTCGCCCAGTCTCATTACTATCTAATTTTTATTCTTTCGTTATGGTGAGTACAATAATTCATTTATAACATTCTTCCAGAACCTCAGGCACGTAAATCATGATGCACTCATGACATTTGCGGTCAATGAAACACATCTGCTAAAAGGAGGAAATAAGGGGTAGGAGTAGAGACACCGTTCACTGTTCCACGCTCCAAGAGCCCTCGTAAGTAGAGTTCAACAAAACCTCAAATCTAGGACATGGTGACCGAAAACCCCAGATTTTGGAGCTAAAACCCAGACATTATATGATTTCTACCCTTCATAATAATAAATTAAGTTTAACTTGTTATTATATGCCATTAAGAATAATAAACAAAGGGCACTTTCACAGTACAACACAGTGGCTTTGAAACAATTCAATAGATCCTTCTCTGATCTTATGCTTATTTGTCAACTTTCCAACAACTGATCACACACAATGCAGATTTTCAAATTCAATGATAGTTTTCTGTCAATTTACTATTGAAATTACTCACAAGAAAAAATCAACTCTTTTGTAATACAAAACTACATTAACTGGAGTGAATTCAAAAACACAGATGGGTTACATCACTTAACAGATAGCATCATTTTTAAAACTGCTTTAAAAATGAACATTAGAGATGAGGCACGGCAAATAATACTTAATAAATAAATTTTTAATGATTCTTTATGCAATGCAAATATTCATGATTTGTCACTGATTGCTTGGCCATGAAGATTACACACTAGTTTTTATGAAACCATACTTAAATTAAGTTTTAATTTGTAATATCAAGACATTGAATGACTGAGTGAAACACTATCAGCAGCACTACTTAAAAATATTAATTTTGCAATGTCTTAATTGATCTCAAGGAACAACTGAATAGTTTCTAATTCAAAAGAAAATTTCTTTGATTTGACATGCTCATAAAAATTAATTGGTATAATATAATAAATATTTTTTTATAACCCTACACTAACAACATTTTTTTGAATTATTTATCATTCATGTTAATGTCTTAATTAAAACACAGTACGATTCAGACTACTTGGACTACTCTTCCTTACATCTTCATTTTCAGGAAAAAGAAATGGAAGAAAAAAATATTAGAATAACCCTAATACGATAACCTAACCCATTCTAATCAAACAAAAGATTGAATCCCTTCTACTCCCAAGCAAGTAGGGAAATGTACTTCAACTAATTTCTATGACTACTTTAAAATAAACACCATTAAAAAGAAGTGAACATAGGGTTCAACACGGGGTATTAATGTGGGCTATCTAATTAAGCAGAGGAAGAATAACAATTTTTTTCCCTTTATAAATAATAAATTAATAAAATATATCATTCATTATAAATATGGCTTATCGATAAGTCAAAGTTAAACGAGAATATAACAATACTATCCTCCCTTTAAACAACAAAAAAATAAAAAAGTCAAATCATCCCCATGAATCATTTTTGTAATCATGTAAAATCCAAAACCAAATTTACACCCTCATTATATTACACTAGTTTTTCCATTTATTTAAAAATTCAACAACAAAAGAAATGGTATATTTAAAAATTAATATCTATAAACACCAGCTAAAAAGAAAGAAAAAAAACATGTAATAAACTCTTTATGAAATATACTGCATTTACTGACCTGATATATTTGACTGCCAGCAATCTGATATGCAGTAGGTAGCAGTACCTGAGGCTGACCTGTAGCTGCACCAGGGCGATACATCATATCTGAAGAGAAAGAAGTTTTTACTTTTGTGTTAGATATTATGAATATTTACTGACTACTTAAAAATGTCAACTAAAACACAGGATTATTGATACTTAAATTCAGTAATTGATAAAGTTAAAATTGTAGTTCTTGAGCACTGTGACATAAGCACATCACCTTTCAACATTCTTTCTGTTCCCACATGGACCTTGTGCATATACAAATTAATAACAATTTAAAACACATGTAATTTGTCAAAGACTATCCACAGTGATACAATTTTCAAATTACATTTTTATACCTATTCTTCGGGGTTGGCTGGTTTAAACCACCCTGGTTAAAACCAAGGTGTTGTAAGAGAAAAAACAACACTTTTTTATTTTTGCTGATGCTTTCTAGTATTTTTTCTAGAACCATGTCTGAAGCAATGGAAAGACATTCTAAAAAAAGAAGAACAAGAGTTAATAGGTAACTCTATTGTCACACCAGTGCCATATCCAGAATCACTTGAATTATTTCACAATCTCGTTGTTTGTGATCTGACAATAAGATGAAAGTAAATTAACTCAATCAGGTTTTTTTATGAGATAAGAAATTAAAATGTTTCATTGTACTCAAACACATTCTGTGTGTGTTCCCATAAACATAACTTTGCAAGTTCATTTATTATTTCCTGATTATATTTCAAGTGATTGTATGTCACTTTATAATTACACTTTGAACTCTTGTATAATTAATATTATATACAAGAGGTATGATAACAATCTATTCATTGGAAACTGAGAATATTTTTTCAAGGGGAGATTAAATAGATAACATAAGAAAGATCATATTTTGTTTTGCTAGAAATTAAATGAGGAAATTTAATCAGTGTATTGAGTTTCACTTGAGAAGTAATTTTATAGGGTAAAATTGGTGAGAAAATAAATACTTTTTACACTTTTGGGGAGGGACCTTTGAAAAATGCTCAAACTTGTTTATGTCATTCAGAGGACAGCAATGCCATTAAAACACTACATACACCAATTTAGAAACTATAGATTAATTTCTACCTTCCCAACCTGAGCACTTGCAAAAAAAAAAAAAAATACCTGGCAGATTACTTGTAAGAATTAAAATATTTTGTTTCTATCAAATCTCATATGCTGACGACACAGCGCTGCTCTGTTGAGGAGATAACTGGACTATTGCAAATTAATATTATTTACAATAGGCTAGAGAAAAATGATTTGATCCTAAACTTTACAAAAGAAGTTTACATGACATTTGGTAATTACAAAGACTGCATTTCGGAACTGGGAAATATTGAAATTAATATTAATGGATGGCCAATTGAAAGTCACACACTGCAAGTATCTTGGAGTTTGGTTTGATCACCATTTGAGATGGGACATACATAATAATAAAATAGGAAATAAACTTAAATATTTTATATGCATTTAAGAAACTCAGACAAACTATATCTACAAAAAGCCCTACAATACTGCATCATACATAATAGTAGAACCACTTATGGATTAATTGTCTGGGGTGGTGCATATGAAACAGAAATTTAAAAAATAAATACCCTACAAAAGAAAGTTTTAAAAGAAATCAGATCATTGCATAATTCACTCTTATCTTAAGTGAATTACTTTCAATAGAAAGATTGCTGTATAACTACGATGAATTGAAAAACAAATAAATGACATCTTCAATTAATACAAGAGGTGTCAACCCACCACTATGTGCTATAACATTGACTACCAAGAACCATTATATAAATGCATTCATTCTATACAGGGACCTACCTCTTGAATTGAAAACATTGAGTGGTTCCAAAAAATTAATTAAGCAAACAATAACTAATTGGTTTACCAACCAGAATAATTAAGTTAAGTGAAATTTACAACTGTTTTCTGCAACAACAATAACTTGTTAAAAATAGCAATTAATTGAATTGTTATCTTAAATATTTATTCATGATACGTGTTACTACACTGTTATTGCATTGTAAAAATGTGTACTACAAATTTTTGTATTTTACCGATCCTGTGCTCAGATGAACATTCATCTCTGTGGGAATGTATTGTAGATTTTGTACTGCATACAATGGTAAATAAATACTAATAATAATTCTATTCAAAAAGAGCGAGAAAAGGTGCATTTTCATACTTCCAAATACTTACTTCCTTCTGCAACTTGCACCATGATACAAAAACCATAACATTTTACTATACACTTTGAACTGATACTTTATTTATTTATTTAATGCCTTAGCGTAAGGTTCTGGCCATGAAGCCATCTCTAAAACCAACCACTATTTGGGTGAGGGTATTGGAGAGGAGAGATGTTGGGTTGCTGGGGAAAATACTGAACAGACATTGGTCTGGAGTAAGGAAGTCTTGACTGGAAACCTCCCCTAGTTCAGCTGAGCAGAGGATTGAACCTGCACTCTCCCACTCAGCAGTATGCAGCAAGCGTAGACGCTACCACTACACCATTACGATGATTTATTCCTCACTCAAAATTAAAAATATGTATAGTCAGTTCATACAATTTTATTTATAAAATTAAAAATCATATTAAATGATAACTTACTCTGTCGTACTTGAGTTGGTGCTATAGGACGTTGCGTTGCTTTTGGATCTGGAGGAATGTAACGTCCATGAATCGGAGGTCTCCCCCGACCACGATTAATGTTTCCTGCTGGAGGAAGAACAGCACCTGGTACTAATTTTGGAAGAAGAGGATGCACACTCTTGGCTGCCATAGCTTGGTAAGCTGCTGCTCCCAAACCTAATGCTGTTGGACGACTACGCGCCAAACGAGGAATTTTTGCCGGGGGTTCCCAGTCTGGAGGGGGTTCTTGATTGCGTTCTGGTTTATGTTTTTTAGCACATGAAAGCATGTGACGGGTTAACTTTCCTTTCTGACTGTCCTCAAAAGGACAATTAGGGCATTGGTGAAATGCAGGTGCTCGTTCAAGTCGACCCCGAACATTATGTTCAGCTTCCATATGAAATAGAATATCATTTGGGCTACGAAATTCTAAGGGACAGAAATTGCAACGATAAACATAATTTCGCATATGAGGAGTTTCCAAATGTTGAGCCATAACTAATGAAGATTCAGTTTTAAAACTACAATATTCACACTTCTTTTGTTCTAGATGGAAAGGTTCATTATTTTCTTTACTGAATTCTAAATTTTTAACTAGAGAATTGATAGCAAATTGCGTAGCTCCCATTCCTTTTTTCCCCTCTCTTTCCCTCTTTCGCTTTTGAGATCTCAGCAGGTCAGTCTGCACATATTCTTGCACCAAATTAATTCCAATTTGCATAAAAAATTTTCCCAAAGGATTATCAAAGTACGATTTACTGGAATCATCCAATTTCATTTCACTTTTAGCTCCTATTTCCGCTGAAGATGAATGAATATTTTCTGAATTTCTAGATTCAACACATTTCTCATTTTCTTGAGACAAACTTCTCTCTTCCTCATTACTTTCATCTTTGGTTTCTGAATTAGTTTTCTGCTTGGTAATCTCTGTCTCAGATGAATTTTCACTTACTTCTGAGTTTCTTTCACCATTTTCACTTTTTAAGCCTCTACAATCTTTAGCACTATATTTCCCATTCTCTTTACCACTATCTTTCTCATTCTCTTTTGCATTATCTTTCTCATTCTCTTTTGCATTATCTTTCCCATTCTCTTTTGCATTATCTTTTCCATCATCTTTAGAATTATCTTCATCATTTTCTCCAGCATTATCTTTTCTATCATCTTTAGCATTATCTTTGTCATCCTCTTTAGTATTATCTTTGTCATCCTCTTTAGTATTATCCTTGTCATTCTCTTTAGCATTATCCTTGCCATTTTCTTTAACATTATCCTTACCAATCTCTTCACCATTCACAGCACATTGATCACTATCACTCTGACTTTTAGGAAGTTCATTCTCACTGGATTCATTACCAAAAGTAGTACGAGATGGAACCTTCTCTTCTTCAGGTGGCGAACTACACCTTTTTGTTTCTTCTATCTCTGTTTCCAACTGCTCCAGATACTCTTTCAGTGGTTTGATAGGAGGTTTCTCATAAACATATGGCACAATGAAGGAAGGTGCTTCAACAACATACATATCATCAGTAAGAGTAGGCAAAATTTGAGGAGGTTGAGGAGGAGGGGGAGGAGGAGTGGGCCTAGCTTGAACCATGGCAGACATAGGATGTGGTAAAGGATTGCCTGGGAAAGGACTATTCAAGCGAATGGGAGGATAAAGTCCTTGGGCAGGAACGGCAATTGGTAATACTGAGTATCCCGAAGTCGAACTTGGAATAGCAGATGGGCCTGGAGGAGAACCTTGAGGAACAGGAACTGGCCCTCGTCCAGAAAGAATAGAATTAGTATCAATTATTACTAAAGTTGGCTCTTTCTTGCCTCCTTTCATACCCTTGCTACCCGTTGCAATTTCAACTAAACGCTTAGTATCATTTACTACAATTGTATTTTTTCTAGCATTGCGAGTCTTTGAATTCTCTTTATCATCTCGCAGAGAATCAGTAGACAGAGGGTCAGCCAAAGGATCACTAGGAGTAATCTCTTGAATCTCAGGTTCATCTTCCTTTTCAACATAGCTCTTCTGCTTGTTTAAGTTACGAGAACTACGCCTTGGAGTTAAATTCAAAACAACTGCACTTTTACGAGACTTTTTAGTTTTAGATGAATTTTCTTCAGTTTTTGTTTCAGAATCTTCATTCGCATTGCTACACTCAATCTCTTCCTTGTCCACAGGATTTGATGTGGAAATTTCAAGGTCAAGGGTTTTTGATTCACTATTCTTCACCTTTCCTTCAACACTTTCTGTACTTGATAGTGTTTCATTTGAGCCATTAGATTCTTTACCCTTAGCTTCATCATCTTCCGAGTTTCCTTGACAATCGCTGGATTCTACATCATTTTCTTCTTTATTCTCTACACCATCAGATAAATCATTTTCTGCGATGATCTTTTCTTCATTCATACCCGAGCTACTATCATTTGATTGAGTACTGAAATTTACTATATTTGAATCAGTTTCACTTTTATTAACATCTTTATAATTACTTTTGTCATCAAAACCTACATAATTGTCAGTCTTAGCCGCTAAACTATCCTCATCATTTCCCGATTGCAAGTCACTCATTTTAGAGAGTTCCTGCTCTCTACTCTCAACAGATATTTTAACAGAAATGTTATCTTCATTCACACTGCTAACTGTCAAACAACCTGAACCACAATTTTTATTTGATTCTGACGTCTCTTCACTAAGTTCCCTATCTTTACCACTATGAGTCGTATTAGATATATCTTCCTTAGCCAAAGACTTCCCTATAGCAACAGATTCTACATTCTTTCCAATACTTTTAGGCACTTCACTTACAAGGTCTCTAAATGTAAGTTCACTTTTAGGCACTTTGTCACTTCCTTCCTGATCAGAACCGACCGCTTGAGGTTCAGCGCTCTCACTGTTATCACCAACTACTTGTGACAATGAATTACTAATACTGGAACAGTCATCTTGCAAGCAACTGTTTGACATAACTTTCAACATTATTGAATTATTTCTTGTAGTGCTATCTGTGTCCTCCAAGTCCCCATTCAGCTCACCATTGAAACACACACCACCTAAAAGAGAGAAAAAACAAAGAATGAATACAAGGTAATCATCACTCTCTCAATACATACAACAATATAACAATTAGAATTATAAAAATGATCTACAGAAGAGAGAACAAATGAATACATGCAAGAAACTTGATATAATTTTCAAAAGGTTAAAAGAGCAACAGAAGAAATTACCTCACAATAGCAAATCAAACTAACCATCAAACTGATGAACAAAATATTTAGTGGCATCAGGGCACATAGGAATCTAAAAAACCATTGTTCATGCCCTGTACATGAATTCCTATAATGAAGCTCAGGGCACTTTCAACCCATATATTCAAACCTTGGCTCAAAATGGAACTTGCAAAGAAAAACTGAACAACACTAAGAAAACCTATCAGCACCACAAACGACATGCTCTTATGAAAACAAGCTTTCTCAACACCAGATCAAAAACACTCGGCAACAAGGAGAGCATAGTTAAAGGTAATGTATTTTATTTTCAATAAAATTAACAAGAAATGCAAAATTTTGTTTCCACATAACTATTAACAAATATGAATAACAAACAACACTTTGGATGGGTTAAATACAAATCAGATTGCCTGATAAAATCAGAAACAAATAAAAATTTAGCCATAAATAAATTGGAAAGAAAACCTATGAAAGGGTTATCCTGAAAGGAACAATACAATTAAGAATGAAATCTTATGATAAAACAAAGGATAACATACCCTACATTACCAATATGCGCGAGTTGTCTAAATCTTACAAAAACTCAAGAAACCACCAAGCTACTCACAAAAAATCAGACTAAAATGCTATCCTCTTATCTTTCTACCTGAGCACGAGTGGGAAAAGGAAAGAAAACAAATTACTTAATGTAACTTCAGTGCAAAATTCAACATCATAATTATTAGAGAAATCACATAATCAAAAAATTATGGAACTGAACTGTCATGAAGAATAATGTTATTTACTGATCACAAAGACTTCTGCATTCAAGGTGGTGGAATGTGTACAGCTATTAAGAAAAATTTAACAAGTCATTAATGAAACATTCGAGACACTGAACACTTATGCATTTAATATAAATAAGGTTATTTACAAATGAGAAAATTTGCAAAAATGATCAAATTAGTAGAAGTGACTATTTCTTTGTAAATAATAAATTACTTATTTTTAATTCTTAACTCACAACAATTTCAGGTTTTAGGAGTATTTTAACGAAAAAATTCGAAAATCGATGGTGTATTTAGGAAATTGAATTCTGAAAAAATATCTTTTTTACGTTTTGAACTTGAAATGTCATTTGACGAACATAAGTAAAGGGACATACACGGGGCTAGTTTCAATGCATTTTCGCGACTCCGCTAACGTACTAGCCTCGTGAATTTTTTTTCTTTTTTTTTGTGGGGCTTTAGGACTCGTCAACATCGAAGTCATTAGAGCCCATCCCCGTGGAAAAAAACCGACATACCGGACAACGAGATAGTAGAGGGAGGAAAGTTATTGGCGAGTTCCTTTGAAATACTGAAAATACAGATCGGAGGGTGACGAGATAAAAACAGCGCGGCAATTACACTACCCTTTAGCCTTTTGAATATTGCTTTAAAAAATTAAAATTTCGCACAAATACGACCAAGAAATAATGATTACTACATAAAATAATCTAATTTCATTTTCGCGGTTTTCTTGTAATAAAATATTATACATTGAAGATTCTTTCACATGACATGAAAAAGATACGACGCTAGCGCATTTTGCAATACTTGGCCAGGAAGTTTTTTGAATAGAATAGGCATATTTGACTATTTTACAAATCAAAATCGAAAATAATTTCATTTCCTTTCATTATTTCAAATTTAAATTATACAATAAAATTCTACATTTATCATTTATTCAATAAATGACAATGCGCGTGAATATAAGTGAAAATATAAACGAAGGGTTCGCAGGAAAAAGCCAGCCTGAGACGTAGCGCTCGGCGTTGCGCCTGTTTTCTTAATCAGCAGTTCCTGGGCAAACCATTCACCTCAGATTGAAAAGCTTTAAGTCAAAAATTAATTCACCTATTTCACAAAATCTTTCTCGTTTTACAAAACCTTCTGGTCAAATATTGCAAAATGCGCTAGCAACCTATCTTTTTCATGTCTGTCAAAAAATCTTTCAAGTTTACTATTTTATTCCCAACAACGTATAAAATAATTGAATTTCATTTTCACGGTAGGCATCCATTACTCCTTGCTCAAATTCGTGCGAAATTTTAATTTTTTAAATCAATATTTACTTGGCTTAGGGGCAGTGTAATTGACGCACTGTGAATGCGGTGTCGCTCTGCAATTCGTTAAACCCCACCACTCGCGTCGTAGGTTTCTAGAAGTCATCCGTCGAAGTCTCTTCGAAGCAGATACTATCCGGCTAGTCAAGTAGTAGCGTCGCGAAGCGGCGTTGAAAAGCAGTGTCGACTTTTCCCCATACACAAGCCACTACGGAATTTTATACCTTGCCACAATAGAATGGATCGTAAACATTCAAAATCTTTACGGGTAATAGACGTATCATGATTCATTTTAGAATATATTTCTTATTATTTCTTGTTCACAGCGCGCATACACTTAACTTTTGCATAAAACGTACTCCGTGCAATTCATTGTGAAATAATGATATAATTCTAAAATAAATGAGCTCTCAGGCCTCGTTACACGGTCATTTCAGTCCAGCTGTCGTTCTCATTTCAGTCCGGAAGGACGTATTTTTACATGAACCGTTCAGTTCTCAGTTTAGTCCGTGTTGCTCTTGAAATGTTTTCTTCTATTTCGTGGTCAGTATATAGTGTTGAAAAGTGTACGTAAGATAGTGGTGTAATGCATGAAAGAAGGCAGTCTAATTGCTTATTTGATTGCTCTGCTTATACTTTTTAATTTTTTCCCCTTTAAACATTTGTGATATTTTATGGTACATTTTTATCCATATTTACTTCTGTTTTGGCTCAGTAGGGCCAATTACCTTATACCCATCGAGTTATATACGTGAGTCAAGATGTCGGTGAACCCGACTAACCGGCCCGCATCCTTACCACAGCCCCTCCCAACAAGTTCCACATAGATAAGCTATTAATACCAACCCACAATCCTACCCATTCTATATTCCAGACGTGATTGAGTTAAGTAAGCAAGATGAATATTTGATATTTATTAATCAATATTTGATACTACATATTATTACTTTATCATTTTATCTTTATTTTAACATAGATTTGATAAATGTAATTAAGAATATTAAAATTCAGGAAACTAGATCATGTAGGTTCTACGCATTTTTATATATTGTCCCTCATTTTCGTAACATAATAAATATCTGGGCACTAGAATGGCTCCCTCACATACAAATTTATTCATGGAATTCCTTGAAAATGATTTTCTTGCAAAACAAACTGCCCTTCCCCATCTACGGGTAAGATACATAGTCGACATTTTTATTATTTGGACTAACGGACATGAAGCTCTTCAAAGTTTTCTCATTGAACTAAATTCATCTTACTCTGCAACATTTACCTGGATTATCACCCACAAATCAATAAATTTCCTGGACATCATCTCACTTTCTGAGTTCAATATCATGCAAACTAGAGCGCATATATAGAACCTATCAGCACACGTCCATACCTTCATTTTGATAATTGCCACCCACACTATATTTCTTCTTTGCCTGTCCCCTCGCACGCTAAATTACATAATACAAAATTCAACGATTGCTAAAAAGTTATGATTTTGGAAACTCTCCAAACTTTCCCAATCCACAGATGTAAAAATTCGTGAATTAGGTTTCATCTGGTCCCTAGGAGCTTCTATTAATCCCGGTTTGAATAAACAGTAAATTCTTCAAAATTCAAATTCCATTCCCTTCCTACTTTTGTTTCCATTTATCTACCGTCGGACAACATAATCCGAAGAGAGCAGACTCGGGTCATTTTATACGTTTTATACATACGACTGAGGAAGGTTGGACGATAAAACTTACTTTATATCTTATATCACACACGGGTCAATCCATACGAAAGGTCCAAAGGTGCACGCTCTACCATTTAAAACTAGTGGTGCAAAACAATTGCACATAATTTCTCATACGTTTCTCCATCTGCAGTATAAAGCAACGCAAGGTATCGTACAAGTTATATGTAAATGTCATTTCGTCGTAGTGTTGAATTGGCGTATTTTCGTTTCTGCAGCGAGTTTGCTGTCTAATCATTATCATGTCTTTCATTTCAGTTAACGAAAAGTGTATTCTACGTCAGCTTGGTTAATTTACACAGCAAAATAGTATTCAAGCTTCTTGAAACAGTAAACGTAAGCGTAGCAGACAGAAATTATATTACTGCGTCTATACCAAACTTTCAAGCGAAATACCGCAAATGCAGATGTAATGCACACTAAATGAGCATTACGTGCAGAAAATTTAAGCAAAATCGTTCGAGTCGTTCTTTGAAAAACATTCCAAAGCCTACATTGACCTTCATGTGAAGTACCCATTGTTTTAAAGTAAAATTAAAGCACGTGAATCGACAAGTTAATTGCACCGTAAATACGAAATAAATTGCTTCACCCATTTACTCAGAATCGCTGCGCACAGACAGACGGACGGAAAAAAAGGACAGACGGACGGAAAAAAGGACAGCCGGAAAAAGGACAGAGACGGAAAAAGGACAGAGACGGAAAAAGGACAGAGACGGGAAAAAAGGACAGACGGGAAAAAAGGACAGACGGGAAAAAAGGACAGACGGGAAAAAAGGACAGAGACGGAAAAAAAGGACAGAGACGGAAAAAAAGAACAGAGAGACGGAAAAAAGGACAGAGACGAAAAAAAGACAGAGACGGAAAAAAGGACAGAGAGACGGAAAAAAGGACAGAGAGACGGAAAAAAAGGACAGAGAGACGGAAAAAAGGACAGAGACGGAAAAAAAGGACAGAGAGACGGAAAAAAAGGACAGAGAGACGAAAAAAGACAGACGGAAAAAAAGGACAGAGACGGAAAAAAAGGACAGACGGAAAAAAGGACAGAGACGAAAAAAAGGACAGAGACGGGAAAAAAGGACAGAGACGGGAAAAAAGGACAGTGACGGGAAAAAAGGACAGAGACGGGAAAAAAGGACAGAGACGGGAAAAAAGGACAGAGACGGGAAGAAAGGACAGAGGGACGGAAAAAAGGACAGAGGGACGGAAAAAAGGACAGAGGGACGGAAAAAAGGACAGAGGGACGGAAAAAAGGACAGAGGGACGGAAAAAGGTCAGAGAGACGAAAAAAGGACAGAGACGAAAAAAGGACGGACAGAAAGAGACAGACAGGACGGACAAGGACAGACATGGACATACAGACACAAGGACAGACATGGACATACAGACAAGGACAGAGACAGACAAACAGACACAAGGACAGAGACAGACAAACAGACACAAGGACAGAGACAGACAAACAGACACAAGGACAGAGACAGACAAACAGACACAAGGACAGAGACAGACAAACAGACACAAGGACAGAGACAGACAAACAGACACAAGGACAGAGACAGACAAACAGACACAAGGACAGAGACAGACAAACAGACACAAGGACAGAGACAGACAAACAGACACAAGGACAGAGACAGACAAACAGACACAAGGACAGAGACAGACAAACAGACACAAGGACAGAGACAGACAAACAGACACAAGGACAGAGACAGACAAACAGACACAAGGACAGAGACAGACAAACAGACACAAGGACAGAGACAGACAAACAGACACAAGGACAGAGACAGACAAACAGACACAAGGACAGAGACAGACAAACAGACACAAGGACAGAGACAGACAAACAGACACAAGGACAGAGACAGACAAACAGACACAAGGACAGAGACAGACAAACAGACACAAGGACAGAGACAGACAAACAGACACAAGGACAGAGACAGACAAACAGACACAAGGACAGAGACAGACAGACACAAGGACAGAGACAGACAGACAAGGACAGAGACAGACAGACAAGGACAGAGACAGACAGACACAAGGACAGAGATAGACGCAAGGACAGACAGAAACACACGGACGAACGGACACAGACACACACACACGGACGAACGGACAGACACACACACACGGACGAACGGACAGACACACACACACGGACGAACGGACAGAGATTTTGTTGTTAGAGAATTGTAACCTTCGACATTAAATGAAGATGATAAAGGAAAAAGGAAAATTCGAAATTTCCTGAATCTGAATGAAATTGGCACATTATGGAACATATCAAAATGAAGTTAGAAAATAGAAACCATTACTGAGCGATTGCATTTGTTCACTCCAATTTGTAGGAGAAACATGACGGTTACGGACGAATGAAATAAGTTGTAGAAAGATTAAAAAGATGTGTTAAATAAATTGCGACGCATTCATTGTAAAATAAAAATAAAGGAAAAAAGTTTGCGATATAGGGAATCTACCGCACACGATTTATCTGTAATTTGATGGGAATAAGGACTAACAAGAAGAGTTTCACTGTTAGATTATTTCCAGTTAGTGTTAACATTTTATATACGTTAGAACGATACAGGTAGGGCGTGACTGTCCAGGCGACAGAAGCGCTCATCCTCAAATAGCTCTTCGAAAATCTTACCCCATTCTTGTGGAAGTACATGCTCTCTCAAAGTCAAACTACCCCTGAACAGGCCCCGAAGGTGCCCAAGGAGTTCGCGGAGGGTAGAGCTCCGCAATTACATGACTTCGGCACTAGGAGAAGAAGATGTAATCAGCATCTCGCTCAGACCGGTTTGACCCCAGGAACCCTGGTACTCATTTTACAGCAGACCATGCGCCGAAAAGAAGTTTCGCTTACGCAGATTAATCCGTCATTGTAATTGAATAATGTAAAATATGTACCGTACAATCTACGGAAATTTAGTCACAAATACTTGTTATAAGCCGTCGTGTTTCCAACATGGCGCACCGTTTCTTAGGCCCGCCGCACGTTGGCAGAGGAAACAGTACAATGTCAGGTCCCACCATGGCCATGTTTCTCATTTTTACCGCACGTTGAGCAGTGGCCCACGGAGGAAATACCACCGCACCATGTGGCCGCCCTTCCCTCTCCAATTTTCCTGGCAATCCGAGCACTGACCTCTCACAATACGTTCCTCCAAGGGATGTACGATGACTCCACTGGAGAATATTGTGTTCTATTCAGAATCCGAAGATGAAGAACTGGTATTATTTATACGGGCAAGACGCGAATATTTAGGAAAAAAACTCACAGGGAGTTTAAATTGTTTATAGTAGTGCCAAACGCTATATTTAAAAATTCTTTTCGACTTACAAGGGAGCAATTTGACGAGGTTCTCTCGTTAATAAAAACGGACATTACAAGGAGAGGATGTAACGCAAATAAACACATTGGCAGTGATGAAAAATTAGCTCTGTACTTGAGGTTTGAAAAAAGAGATACCAAGTACCGTTACAACACTATATCGTAATAAGGAAATTTTTTATTGTTACATAAATTCACGATAATGTCGATTTGCGCGATTATTTCATCAGAATGACGACTTATTTGACTTCAAAGACTTCATGAGGAATAATTTGACATACAGCGAAATCATTTTCATGTTATATTTTGGTCTTCTTTCTATTACGTAACGTACATTCATTGATTGATGATCGTATGAAATGTATCATATAGTTGTAGAATATATTTAACTGTAAAAGATGGAAGAAAGAGACGTGATTCAGATCATTCATCAATTGGCGTTTTATGTCCATTTTACGTCACTATGATTCTAGAGAAATATACCGCATTAACTTCTACGCTGTATCATTTAAAGTCCAAATAAAAATTAATAACTCGAGAAAACTGTTTTCCTCGAGAAACATTCTCTGCTTTCTTTACAGATTCTATTTGCGCGGTATTCCGGAAACGTTGATATTAATAAATACACAAATACACAAACTTGCTACAACGAAAAATGCAGTTTTTAAATAATTCTTTAAATTTTGTGTAAATATTATGTGTAAAATTTAAACACTGTGGTATTTATGTTAAGTGGATAAATAATACGTAAAGCTACATATTTTGTGGTTAATTTGTACTTGATTCTTTAATGTAATTACGTCGTGTTTGCTATCATTTTTTAATAATTTTTACGTACATTTCAAAAACACCAGAACAGATGCGATGTCTTAAAAAATAATTAAAATCATTTTTATTACTAGGGAGAAAATATCTCCCTCCCAACATCTGACTCAACTGGGTGCAGTTCATGTTTCGTAAAATATTGGATTTCGAATCACCACATATTTTAGGATTAATTTTATCATTGATTTGATAATGTAATTATGTCATGTTTGGTATATTTTTTGTCCATTTTTTACTTAGATTTTAAAAATACCGGAATATATGAGACATCTTTAAAATAAAGAAAATCATTATTTCTATTAGGAATGAAATTTGAGTCAAACATCTGGCTGGCGCTGGCTTCCTTTCGGGTGAGAAAGGTCGAGTCCCGCAGGTTGCGATAGACCACTCTAGCAACCAACGGGGAAGAAAAATTGTATTTCGTTCATAGACGACCAGCACTAATGCTGGTGCTGGTGCAGCACTGTAGTGCTGGTGGAAAAAGTGGCGTGGTCGTACCTCATAAGAATCCATGCTCTTTCGAGCACCCAAGTGGTGAACAATTTGACAAAGAAAGGACAACTGTTTTCAGTCATTCGCACGGAACACGTCGCTTATAATAGTATTCAAATGATGCGAACTAACGAAACCAAAACAAACATTCTCGGAAATACGTACGCCTATTAATATAGGTCTAGGTAACAATAAAATTGACAACCTTTTAGCACAATATTGAAAGAATTGTAGAAATTAGGAATGGAAACGGGCGAAAATAATAACTAGTGCTGAGGATTGAAGTATTTTCAGTTTTTCAATACAGCATTTACACCTAGGGCTGCATTGTCAAAAGTTCAACGTTCCCATGACCTACAAGAATTGGAAGACTGTTAGGATGAGGATGCGAATTCCGATATCAAAAATATAGCGAACTAAGAGCCTTTCCTCCGTGAACATTTTAAGTTGTTCGGCGAACCTTTTGTATTCAACTCCGACGAACATTGTTACTGTCAGGTGAACAAGTTTGTCCAATGTAGACGCATCTTAACTTGCACTGATTATACATCGTGCATAGAATTAGTGCATTATATGCTTGAATATATATTGTATATTTGTTTCAGAACGCATCTAAGGCTTATAATATTTGGATATTTTAAGTTTCTATATACATTCATTCCTTGCTCAATAGTACAATATTTATATCTGATAAGTTTAACAAACATTTAAAGGAAATGAATGCGTTAAATTAATACGAAACATAAGTTTGGAACCCACGCCATGGCTGCCGTACATCGTTACCTCCATTTAGGACTTATTTCCAAAGAAACCAAGCATTTTGTAAGAAATTTTTCGTACAGAAAATAAAATCCAATTATTTTTCTAAAACTCTTAACCTTTTGACTTTTTCATTGCTTCAATAGAACGCAAATCTTGAGCAGTGCATATTTTACGCGGCGCGTCATATAGAAGTTCACAATAAATATTAAATGCTTTATTATGGAATGGAAAGTGAATAACAGAAATAATAGAAGCAATCATTGTTGTCACACATCATTATTCTCCCGATCCGTCGAATTGCAGAACGTTTTAACAACAAAGCCAACTAAATCGCGAGATTATTCTAATGCAAACAACCTCTAATTCCGCCGTCCGCACAGCGCCAGCCCGCGTGGCATTATAGTTCAACATTATCTAATAGCGCACACTTCATTCCCCAAAATTGAACTTAAACTTTTTTATTTTCACATTCACTGCGATGCTATAGCTATGAGCATACCAAATTCCATGTTTCTACGAATCTTATAAATTTAATACAGCAATTGGTCAGTGAGTAGTTACACGTTGAGCGCTCTCTCTGAATATAAGCTAGCTGAGTTCCTGCGTCTTTGCTCACGAGAATTTTGTAACGTCTGCAACTTTATACGTTCGCACTTTCCCATTAATACCCAGTGAAAATGTTATCCACTAATGCATCAACGGCCAAGTGAAAATTGCGACGGGCTAGGACTCGAACCCGGGACTTCCTCGTCTGGCCGCAGGTGTGCTGTCCACTACACCGCCAGCCTCGACTCCCACGTCCGTACGCAGGTCAGGTGGATATGGCCTGTTCCGGAGAACCTGCGTCACATCCCCATTCAGGAGGTACATGACCACAGGCGGCTCCAATGCTGGTAGCACTTAAACCACGTTTCCGTGTACCTACGCGTCGGATGTCTATTTCAACTTAAACTTCCAAACACCTTCTCGAAGAAGAGTGTTTGCATCGTCAACGGTCAGATGATAATTGTGACGGACTGGGACTCGTTCTCAGGGCCTCCTGGACACTTACCTCCGTCACTTATTAAAATCTCAAGTATTATACCAACTGTATTATAACCACAAAGTATAAAGAATTATAAATAAAATTTTATGAAACATCTGCAAATCAGAACTTTTTAATTTACGTAAACATCCCGAGATTTACAATATAACGTAGTGTACCAATGTTTCGTTTTATTACATAGTTTACATCCCGTGCAGTGGTGTAATGGCGAGTTAAGCAGTGCCGGAACCAGGGCCAGGAAACAAGATAGGGCGAAAATGTCTGAGGTTTAACGCTTCAAGTAGTTTGCGCATAACACTTACCAGACTGCGCTACCAGTCACCCGGCCACCTATATTTCGTCCAGCGCTCAATAGATGGCTGCAAGATCGTGTTCACCCTTCTCCTATTGGCTGCTAGTGTTCTTTGTTCATTACATTCTGCGTGCGGTGCAGTGTTGAGCTCAGGCTGTGCCGTACCGTGTTATAAAGAACAGTGACAAAATGCCTCGTATATTTGCTTGTTGTGCACCGGGGTGCTTCCACGCAGTAGGCGGCAACCCGGAAATAACTTTCGTAGGCTTCCCTACCACACCAGAAAGGTAAGTAATTCTTGTTGTCTTAGCGCCACTACCCACATGGGCAGACGTACTTAGCTCAGTCGCTTTGCTGCGATTATTGTTGCTTATTTATTTATAAATATATTTGTTACATTCTCTTGTAGACGACAACTCTGGTTGAAATATCTGGGCCTGACTGGTGTGCGGGTCGCACGAAGTATGAGAGTGTGCTCAGCACATTTTACCCCCGACGACTTCCATGGTATGTTAAATGAAAACGTATATTACATTGAATATTGAAATTTATTATCTGTAATATCTAAGTAATGTATTCATGAATGAATTCTGTATATTAAATGATGAACATAAATATAATATAATAATATTTTATTGAACCACATAGATCATAACAATGATGTATGGCGTGTCATAGTATTGACAACAATGACAATAATATTTGCATATAAGAATAACAACAATGTAATCATTTTGATACATTTAACCATATTCATTTAACTTAGACTACGTAGAAATTAATATAAAATACTATTATTTTGTACTATTACGGAATATTAATATTTATTTAGGCTACTGTTATTAGATATCTATTGTAGGAATTCTATTATTTTACTTTTATTTTATTAATTTATGTCAAGGTCTATATTTATGCTAAAACTGTATAAACTGTATTTTTGTGATCAATGAATTATAACAAACATTGCTGAGTTAAATTACAGTATTTGAATTGATTTTTACAATAAGTATGTTGACTGATAATATTGTATTCTTGTTGTGTTTTCCAGATGTTGTGATGATGACCTGAAGAGTGATCTCATTGATTTTCGCCAGTCTCTACTTGAGTAAATAAATATAACAAACTTAATAATACACCTGGATAGTATCGAAGTTTGAGGAAGTGTAAGGTTACGTAAGAGGCAGTTCATTAACTAGACACAAATGCTATTAAATTTTCATCTTAAAACAAAAATTTAAAGAAATAGTACCTAGTTAAAATGTAAGATTCTGTTTTTGTGTAAAACGTATTTGTAATTATGCCTGACGTGGTAGTTACGTACGAATAACTAGAGAGAAATTGATGTTTGCATCTTATATAACGTTATTGTAGTGTGTAGAAGAGTTACATTTTTCATTGAGCCACCTTTTTTGTTTTAATGTAAACTTGAATTTTTACAAATTTCCTTTCCACTATGTTTATTTACTACTTGAGTGTATTGTGACTTCTTTTGGTTTTCTGAAACTTTGTTATTTAATATTATTTTCACTTTGTTAGTTTACTACTTGAGCTATGGTATATTGTGGTGTTTGTAACTTGGTAATGTTCTTTTTAAACCATGAGACTGATAAATCTAGTCACGTTATCCTATGGATATATAAAAGGTTTTACAGTAAACTTTTCTTTAAAATTAACATTGGCATTGGTACAAATTTTGTGAATTTCTTATTGTGAAGTCAGTCTTCTCACAGATATTCTCAGGTTGACAGACCTCTCCCATTTCCTTGATGGATTGATATTCAGTTTGTAGAATGGAAAATTTCAGACTTTTTTTATATTGTATTTGTAAATGGGAAATGTAGCGTGCTATTGAATTGATTAACACCTTTCTCATTTGTTAAACAGAATGATATTCAACTTGTATAAATGAAAACTGTATGGTTTCTTCATAGATTATTGTAACTAGTTCATACTATGATATATCTATCGCTTTTGGTGACATGGTACTGGTGGATTGTCTTCATTTCTTTATCAATTATTTCTACTTGACCTTCATTAGATTTGTGGCATGTAATTCTCTCATGCAATGAGCAGAGGTATTTATACACCACTGTGGCTTAAAGCAAAACCAACATTCCATTGACTGCTTTCTATACAGCCTTTCTATGACAGCGTTTCTCATGTAACTTGTTTTAAGTGTCTCATTTATTTATTAATGATATGAATAGTTGGTGGATATAAATAAATGAGTACCTTATTGCAAGTATACCCCATTTTTGTATACTGGATTGTATATTTCCATTCATATGAGAATGTCCTGTAATCTTTATTATGAATAAATAGAATTAAGAGCAAGTATGTATTTTCTTTGTGTACATTTCCTGTCAATTGTCCTGTTTACATTTTCTATTTCATACGTGTAGTAAAATATTTCAGTTATACATCCTGTTAACTATTCACAAATGTTAATTTTTGTAGGGAAAGTATTTTCAGCTAAATTATTGTGAAATTATGAAGCATNGTACCTGGTTGGGGAAGGGGGAGGGGAATAGGGAACTGCCACGCGCCCTGTGGCCGGTTTTTGAACTTGGTAGTTTGCGCATAACTATGTTAGGAGCGCTGAGAGCTGTTAATACACCGTTAGTATGGGAGAGGGGCGTCTGGTTTATAGTCTGTGGCCGGAACGCTGAATTTCACATACTTCCCAAGAAAGTGGGGTCTTAAAACCCCCCATGGAAATTTTTTTAAAAATTGATATGCTAATTTATACGTTTTAACGGCTTTTCGAGTTAATATTCGGTATTAGAACTTCCCATTTCCGTGACAAAAGATTTATGCTTGTATAAAATAAATTTATACTTGGGTCTGCATTTTCTCTAGCATTATACTTTTTTTCAATGGTGAATATTTATCACGAGTCATATTTGATGTAGCTCTTGATTATCGAAATAAAACTATGAGCAGTGTCTAGGTTCAAGTAATATTGGAATCCTTAAAACTGACAATTTTGTGATGGTAGTTATGAGAAAACAACGCACAATTTTCACTATTTTGCAGAGCACACGCCAAAATTAAATAGTAGTGATATAAAAACAACCTCACTCTTCTCAAGCGTGGCCCAGATCTCTCGCTGTATTAACATAGAAATGTGTTTCTCAAATTCACTTTCTTTTAACGTCACATAAAATAGAAAAAAAAACATTTTTCCAAAAACCACAGATCCACTGATTCCGTGAGTCTGGTAAGAGTTGGTTCTGGAGAAAAATGTATTCACACTAAGTATTCAATAATCGTACTCCTTTCCACGCCACCTACAAGATTGAGTACCCGGTACATATTTTTAACGTGGTATTCTGATGGCATAATACACTGTCTGTTCGGATCAAAGAAATGTTGGTTTTTAAAAATTTATATTACAATATTGAAAGATTAATAATTTGCAAATTCCATAGAAAAATTCATGTTTCCATCTCCATCTTCCTCTCCTTCCGGTTGCTGAATATCTCTATATTTCTCTGGGAAACAACAAGGAGTTGATATTTCTTCATTCATCAGGTGGGTTGCTAGTCGACGTTCCGGTTTCTTCTGTCTCTGACTTAGCTGCAGCAATATTACTCTTACGAGTACACCATTTAGGACATTCAATATGAACAGTAACATTGTTTATTGTCCAAATATTGAATATGTCCATAATTTCTTTTATTACTGGAATCTATCAGTCTTTATACCTCGCTCAACTACATTATCACCTTCTGACAAAGGTTTCCGACAAATGAAGCAATCTTGTGGTATTATAACAAACATTTACGGCACAATCTCAGAACGAAGAATAATTTCAAAATACAAGAAATAAGGAGAATGCTTTTGTTGCGGCAACTGCTGATGCTACATGAAAGTACTAACAAACAGTTACTCGTCAGTCCGCTTCCAGAGCCAGAAGTGTGAGATCGTGTTTACCATGTCTGTGGCCCATCATCCATTTCGAACAACGCGTTAACATTAAGATTGGTTTCCAGTAGCAAAAACGTGCCAAAGAAGTACATGAAATGTTAACATCAGTGTTTGATTATGTTACGTTGAATGAAAATGGGAGACGGGACCGGGGTTCGAACCCGGGACCTTAAGCTCAGCGCGCTCATGCGCTTACAGACTGCGCCATCCCGTTTGCGGGATGGGCAGGGAGGCGAACGGGATGGCGCAGTCGGTAAACGCATGAGCTCTAGGTCCCGGGTTCGAACCTCGGTCCCGTCTCCCATTTTCATTCAACGTAACATAATTAATCTGTTACCTGGCGGTGAGGTTCACTACAATCTAACAGATTTCTATATCAGTGTTTGGCAATAATGTGGTAAATCTGAAGATTGCTTACAAGTTGTATGAGCGATTTAAAAGCGGAAGTCAGTCGGTTGAAGACGAACAATGGTCAAAACGTCCTTCGACTTCAAAAAAGATGCAAACATGCGGAAAGTGGCAAAAAGTGTTCCGTTCAAACAGGCGAACTATTCGAGAGCTTACCAAAGATCTGAACATCTCGTACGGATCCGTACAAAGCATTTTAAGCCTTCCCGAAATGCTTTCAATCACGGAGTAAGTTGGGATAAGTGCATCGCTAGCCAAGGAGAGTACTTTGAAAGAGATTAATTCAAATTTGATCAAAGCTAATTACTTTGTTCGTAATAAAATTATTCACTTTTTTGACACATTGTAGGTCCATTCAGTAAATACTCGTCCGTTCACAACAAGTAATCGCTCAGCACCACACACCCAAATCTAGTTTTAGATCGGTCACGTCCCTTAGCTAGCACACCAGGGCCACACTTGAATACAACGAAGAGGTGAAGAACATACTACTGTAAAAAATGGTCAACAGTCCTTTCTTCAAAAGAGTCAAAAACGTGCTTCACCTAATATTGAGACGTCGCCTGAAGGCGATACGCAGACATACACAAGCTTAACAGATTCCTATACGGTTCATATTCTTTTTGGTTTATATTCTTTCGTAATCAATGGTATGGAAATGTATTATAATTGCAAAAGAAAAAAAGAAACAGGAGATAATGAAAATATGATTTTTATGGAATTTGAAAATGATTAAGTACTACAGTATTTTTTCGCATAGTGGTCTTGAAATAGAGAACTTCTGTTTATAACATGCCAACGTTTCGGCCCTCTTTATTTTGGCCTTCATCAGGGCTACAATAAAAAGTGATTTTTCAACAAAGATAATTACGTTGGCATGTTATAAATAGAAGTTTTTTATTTCAAGACCACAACGCGAAAAAATACTGTAGTAATTATTGTATTGAAAATGGTCAAAAAACAGATTCATAAAATGATTAAGCTTTAAATAATATAATGTAAATTTACAAAACGAACATTTCTTCCATTCGAACAGACCGTGGATTATGTTGTCGGGATACCCCGTTAAAAAATGCGCCGAATACTCTACCTCGTAGGAAATGTGGATAGGAGTACGATTATTGGATAATATTAATGCACATTTCACACCAGAACCGACTCATACTAGACTCACGGGATGCAAATTACATGATACATCGAAACATTGGCATACTTCATTTCATTGTAAAACTGGTTGTTTGCGTAAATTAAAAAGTTCTGATTTGCAGATATTTTATAAAAAATTATTTATTATTCTTCTTCATACTTCGTGGTTCCTTTTGAATATTTCTTTCTTTTGAAATTGTTAGTTTGAATTGTATTATAATCACAATCAATAACTAAATTACATTTTTTCATCAAAAGATATTTATCTATAAACTTGCATAAGCAAATTCTAAAACTTAATTGCAAAACAAAGTCTTCTGGGTATTTACAATACAAGTACTACAAGTATGCACCTAAATAAGAAAAGCACATACCAAGTTGATCACTACGCGTGTTCCCGCATGTGAGCGTATCGCAGTATTAATCGTTTTTTCAACCGCGCTAGCTTGCAAATGATGCTACGAGGGTTAAAATTGAAGAACCTTTTTGTAGACAATTTTACAAAATAGAAAATTCATTACCACTATGTTTACAATAAAATGTATCAGTAAAGAAATATATTCGAAAACTGGGAAAAATTTTAGAACAAGAGAGATCGATGGGGACTTTTGATATTTCATTTGAAATGATGACAATAAGGTATCTATTTCATCTAATTTCATCTGTATGCGAATATTTTGCTTTCTTGAATGTCTATTTTCCCTGAACTGAGCGACGGCGAAAATGTGGCATCATCACTGGTATGTCATGTTGGATCATTTTTCATGACATCCGAGTAAATACATAGAGTAAATAAATGATAACAATTCGTCTTCAATTTTGCTTGCCTCTTTTATTCACACATTCGTAAACAACTGAAAATTATCTATTCATAGTAATCTACAATATGCCCTATTTATTAGACATTACTATTAGACATTTATTTATGAGATAATAAGCATTGACTGCTTGGTGACTTCCGTGAAAGTATTCACCGTCCCTACGACAGCGAACAGTCCCCAGTTGAAAGAAGGAATTTCGCCTCTGATTGGTAATCACTTCTTCAGGTCTTCCAATTATACGTAGGTATATGGAAAGTATAATGAACGTCCGAAAAATAAGTCGAGATTTCTTCAGATCTTTATAAAGGTGTGTATGTGATCAATTGTTGTTTATTCTAAAACACACAGAAGAATCAACGTATCCGAACCAAACTTGAGAATTTGATTTGAATACACTTGGAATGGAGACCCATTTCTGCAGAACACATTTCGGGTATATACTATCCGCGCTCCACATCCGGTTTCAAAATGTTGATAAAATTTTATAAAAGTAAATATAAACGTGTTGATTGAAGATTTGCGTTCACTTGCCAAACACCATTATCGTACAACGTAATGTTTTTGAAATAGCGCGAGAAATACGATCGCAAAAAGGTAGTACTTTCCAACTACATGGAAGTTAATTGTTACAATGTTAACAATACACTTGTTTTTAACTCATGCTGGAGAATATTAGTGGAAAGTTGAGTGGATTTTTCATGAATCCCTATTTTTAATGATTTTTCTCTGTACAAATTCTCACAGAATTGTCAGAGTTTAAACAGCTTCTTAAAATTCTCGATTATCTACCCCTGGAATGTCATCAGATCACCTAATTACAATTTTATATTTCACTCCAGACAACATTACGCGTGTGGCGAGGATTTTCTGGCGGTAAAATCCTTTAAAGCGGCCTCCTCTTAACTCCTTACGGCATTCCATTCATGAAAACTGCAGTTAATATAAACTGCAGTAAACCGTATACCAACAATTTCGAAGTATTTTTTATGTCATGGCCCATACTGCTCTTACTGGAAATTGATCTCTTTCAAAGTAAACCCAAGCTGGCTTTTGTTAGAATCTAAAGTAATTCTGGGAATTCAGTCTTCGCGACCCGAATTTTCTCCTGTGATAATTTTTGCCTTAATCAAGTTTTTGCATCAATCGGTGATCAATCTCGTTTAATTGCACAATCATTCAGATACATCCAAGTTTCTCAATATTAGAATACTATGTTTTACTTGAGATTATGCAATGGCAAGTCAGCGATCTCAACTGAATTGAGAAATTCCAGGGCAAGTTCTTTAAGACCTCCTCATGGTTGATCTTTCATAGCGTCGTAACTTGTAAATTTTATATTCCACAGGAATCTTTTCAATTATGACAATTAATTATCTTTCAATCATCTCCCCGCGGTGTGACTAAAACCATGGACGTAAACCTGTACTATCAAGCGAGCAGTTATTGCACGGTATATATACATATACACGATTTTGATTAAATTCCCAGAAAAGATGTATTTTGTGATGAAAATGTGATCTAATATGATCCCTTTTCTTCGTAGGTGAATTGAATTACCTTATTCATAATAGGATAAAAGTGTACATAAAAACTTGCCGAGTTCCGTGGTATAGGAATCAAGTCTCTGATACGAACGACGTCCCAGTTTGATTCCCCATTGGGATATTTATATTTATTTTTGTCAACATGATCTGCCTGATTAACTTTCCTCGTGTTTTTACTGCGAGTATTTTAACTTTAAAAACTATTTGTCCAATTAAAAAACAAATTTTGAGTCACCTGTTTCGAAAAACGCCAGTTCAATCAGCTTGGTGTGATATTGCTGGCGAATCTGAGTTTTCGCAATCTTTACTAATATTAAACTCTTATTTGTAGCATTGAATTTCTGCTACAAAATTCATAATGATTGAAGGAAAATTTAAGGTGGACTGTACTGAAAGAAAAACTCTTCTGGCAGTTTAGCAGCAAACTTAGCAGTTATATTCGCATTTTAGTTACTTAGCAACTTTCTATTAATCGTAAAAAATGTTTAAAAAAGGATTAATGTACAATTAGTAACATCATATAGTCGATAATAAAAATTTCCACCCATGATTGGATTCGATCCCCGGACCTCGCGCACATCACGAATGTTCTTTTGAAGAAAAGAGACCACGTTATATCACATTTTCATCACAAAATACGTCTAATCTGTGAATTTGATCACAATCGTCAAAACTATTTCCGAGAAAATGTTTGACAAATACACAGGTACATACAATTATTGCTCGCTTAATAGTATAGGATAGGATTTCTTACTTACCCATTCTCGCTATACACTTTTTACAAAAAAGGACTGAAAAGTTAACAAAATAATACGTACTGTACAAACACTTACATCATCCTTTTTTTAAACGTATCTTCCATAAACAATACACTAAAACTGTACATCCACAGAACACTTCATAAATCCCCTCCGCACTGCATGCAACTTCATTCTCGTTGTGGGTAACTCACGCGTTATTAATCAGTAGGACTAGCACACGAAGCTTCCAGTCAGAAATCGCGTGTTCTTTTATGAATTCCCGAGTCCAATATAATTTTATATCACCGTTATGTTGAGACTTGTGATAATTAAAATACTCTCGCACGAGAACAATATTTCTAAATTAGCAATAAGGTTTTAAAATCACTCAATAATTGTCCTCATCTAATATAAAAAATCAGTAGAATGAATTATTAATAATAAGAACTACTTTGGTGAATATTTCCAAGTTTCGAGAATAGTTGGCAACTTGACTTCAGTCAACGCTAATATAATACCTCAATGTGTTTTCCGGTAACTTGAGGGAATCTACGCGCAGCGTACGATTCATACCAAAAAAGAGTAGCAGAGGAAGTGAAAACTCTTATCCAAAACTATTGAACGTAGCTTCAAACTTACCCCACGTGGGCCGAACTCCATATAATTTCATCCTCCATTAAACGATACTGTACGAAGTAACAAGATGTGAAATTAGAGATAAAAAATTCCCAAGCTCATTCGAAATTCTGTAACCTCCCTATCAATACACTCATATATTGCTCATACTTAATCATTCCTTTACATAGTCAACTTAATATATTAAATTCTTCTCCATTTCTAAACAACGATACTTTTCGCAGTTTCTAAACAATGGTAGGAACAGGTTTGTTAACATTATTAAACACTATTAAAAGTCAACACTATTAAATATTTACTTTAAAAATCGTCATATTTCAAAACAAGAAACTCTTTCTCACAGACTATTTAGAGGTTCTAATTTGCCAAAGATTCTTTGAATTAAAGAGTCATTGTTTACTGACATCAATCGTAAACCTGATTAAAGCAACAGCTTTCACATTCCCCTAATGAAACTGCAACAAATAATTTGGAGGGATAATTTTCAATCCATTTCAAGTGTTACCTTGAAGAAACTCATAAAATGTTCTTTTTTTTTCCGTGGGGCTTTAGGGCTCGTCAATGTTCTAACTTACACTCATAAAATGTTCTAACTTACACTCTGTTAACTTAGGCCCAAATCATGAAAATGAGAAATATACCATATTTGTGTGCATTGGGGAATGCCTGGCACAACACATTTAATAAGCGGGTTCCATTCTTAGGGATAAACACAACTAGGACAGAGAACAGTTGACTTGAATGCAATTTCACATCACGTGTCCTTCCATTGCAAATCTTTTGATATTTAAATATTCATACTCAATGGAACATTTAAAGAGTAAAATATCACACAAATAATGCTGGCAACACACTCCATTTTCATTTATTACAACAATATGCATTAGGAGCTTTTGTTCCTATCCTCAACCACAGGCAACTAACCCAAAATAAAGAACGGGCTCATCTTTAACAAGGCTTCACATTATTTTTACAATGAATCTTCCTAAAACGAGGAAAGTTCCAGAAATCAGGAATTTTGAAAATTTCTTTATAAAAATATAATTTCAATGCAACTATTTCTACTATTCCAACTACCACAACTTATAAGTAAAGCTAGTGACATTATTTATATGATACAGTTAACTAAAGCTTTGTAAAGAAAACCTCCACTCTGATCCTCAATTTTTACATTGCTATTTTTTAGAGAATAAGACTGTTATAGCCCAGAAAGAAAATAAACCAAAATTAATACTTATGCAGAAAAATAATTTACAGAATTAAAATGAATGAAGGTCATGATTGTATGAATGCCAGAAATATTTCAGTTAGTCAATTATATTACAAATAGATTATTTAAATAATCAACAACAGTTATAGAACTGAATTTAAAAATTATACTCCAACAGAATTCCACAGATGGCTAGAAATTTTGAAAAGGAATGCAACATGAATTGTTAAAATAAATCATTTTAGACAGAGCTTATGACATACAAAGAAATCTTTGGAATTGACATTGACATTATTTAATAATTCAATTTAAATCTTTGGAAGTTATCATTGTTTCTTCAGTTCAAATAGTAAGTGTTATCAAGATCAGTTAACCCAAAATCATTCTGAAGCAATACATCAGCATAACATAAAACTTGAAATTTACATTACAGATGTGACCAAAACAAAGCGACCGAAAACTATACTCAAAACAATAAAATTGTCCTTGAAAAAAAAGGCATCACTGAATACCATAAATTTGTCCATTTCGCTCACAAAAAAACACAAAATTTTAATTGATCTAAGCACTACCAAAATTCAGAATGAATGTTGCATCAAAAATCATGAGCTAAAATATGAGATACTTTCTTCCACACCCAAAAATATTCAACTGAACATGTCACAACCAGCATTTGTCTAAATTGTATTTTCGTTTGTCAAATGTCATTATCACACAAATAATGGAATACTGTTTTAATGTCTCTAAAAGTAGGTGACGACAACATAGCAAAATAGGTGTCACCATTGTCTATCCCATTCATACATTCCTGTAAGGAAGTCGTGTTCTCTAATAAATAAACAATACAAATATATTTTAATATCTAATGAGGATTCTCACAGTACTTGCTTTCCTTACATCACCAAGGTTCTTTTCTTAAAAGCTATCTGGTAAGCAATATCCATCTACTCTGAACTACAAGACTCTAAAAACCAGCAGAATTGATAGAGCTTCCATTTATTGACTGGTAAGTTATGGCAAAATATAAAAATGTAATTCCCTCAATTAAAAAAAATAAGCATCATTCTAAGCCATCACTAGACATAATAAAGCAACAGACTGATCAATTCCAAAATGGATGATCTCTGTTGTTTGTAACTCTATCCTCCAGGTGGATGACTTGATAAGATTTGACAGATTGCAAGCAAGACACACACATATTAGGTTCAAGGGAAACTTTGAATACCATAAAGAATCAAAGCATATTCCCTGAAATATGCATACTCTACTTTAGTGGCTACTGCACTAGAAGAATATAATCTCTTGGAACCAACACCCTCAAAATACTTATCAATTATTTGCAAATAATGCTTCTGGCTCACTTAAATTCAAGATTATACACAGAAATAATAGTTTGAATGAAGCACATTATCATGGGTTTCCTGTGCTAACAATTCAGAAATAACATTGGACATTAATTTCTGAATGAATAATAGTTAGAATACAAGGATTTTCCAAACAAAAATGTGTTCACTACAGATTCATTATTATAAAATGGCTATTACCAGAGAATCAAAGACAAGTAAATCATTGGACCAATGAAATAACAAAAAAGTTAACAATACATAGATAAATGTCTAAATATAAAGTAGATCGAAGAAATGATATCTTATTCCTTTGGTTAAATGAGTCAACACTAATTTAAAATTTTTCTAAGCCATTCTCAAATTTCTGTTATTACGTTTATCCATTAATAATTCTGAAACCATTCACGCACAAGAAGAAAATTAAAATATTCCATCGTAGTGTAAAATGTCCCAAAAGAATGCTAAGTAATCTGACGACTACTGACAATTAACAGCAAAATTTTACAATTTATCTGTTTATGTTCAAAAGATTTTATAAGAAAACACTTCAGTAAAAATATTCTCCACCAAGAGATTAAACCTCAGATTGACACGAGTTTAAGTAAACAGTCTAGAGACAAGAATCAATTTTAAATCTTCCAGGAGATGGAGGATTCATTACCAAGAAGCCAACATGGAAAGCAAAAATAACACTCCACAAATCCTCTTCATCTATATTCCTACTCAAGATAGATTTCACGATGGATACAAGCTTCAACACTATCTACAAGGTTTAATGCAACAGCAATAAAGAAACAAAAAATATAAAAGCCCTAAAAAATAAATTTTGCTCTTTTAAAGTAATGACATATAGAGATTCAGAGCTAAGAAGAAAAAAAATGACAGTAACACAAGGGTAATATCTAAAATAATCCATTGCAAGTCCACATTCAATAACTGATATTCACTGATCAGTCACTGAAGTGCAAAGAGAGCTTTTCTTTGTGCCACTTGTGTCACAAATAATGGGAATACAATAAAAGAAGTGGAAATCAAATTGTGTTAATAATCAGAAGATAAAAGAAAATGTTATCCTAAAACTTTCAAGATATTCTCCTCCAAACATATAATAGTAATGCATCAAAAAACAGTACTTAGTTTTCAAAAATAAGTCATGGCACATCTCAATTTTTACCAATGCCACTTCATATTAGATAAATCAAAGCTGAAGTGTAGGATTGTTCTCACATACTTTTAAATTTAAATAAATAATTTTAATAAATTTACTAAAATATAATATAACAAGAAAATAACTACGACACTCCTACAAATACAAAAAAAAAAATAGATAAAGTACATTTAAAGTAGAGGATACATTCTGTTAGTGTGAACTATAATTAATAAATTTACATTAAATGCAAGAGGTATGGAGCTACAAGAACACAACAAAAATTACTCGAGACCATTTCACCCTGAACAATGAAATTATTTGGTGACACTAACAAGCAGATTAGCACGACAAGTTCAAACACATCATTCCTAGTACAAAACTATATTGAACTGAATTGTAGTAAGCAAAGTGAAGTTACAATAAAAAAAAACCCATTAGCCTTCTTACAAGATGGTGGTTAGAAAATGACCATGTGTCTCCACAATTATAAACAGATTGTCATTCACAATCTCACACACTTTCATCAAATTCCTTGATTGATGTCACAACACAAGCCAATAAAACGTAAATCCAGATAATGCTTGAATAAAAAATTAACGACATGCATCTTACAATTTTTTTAGTACAACCAAAAACTCTACATACCCTTTCAGCCTTACAAAAACTACCCACAGATATTTTCATTGGAGTGAAATTAACACCTCTCCTAGTGCCAAACTTTCCAATACTGTAAGAGGTGTTGAAAGTTACTCAAAACAAACTCTTTTATGAAAATTAACATTCTCAACAATGAATGAACATAATGAAATAAACCCTGAATAAATTGAAATCTTGAATTTTCCAAACTGAACTGAAATATTAGTCTTGATTTTAACTACATATCAAAATTATGTAGAATTATGTACGTAATAATGAACACCGAAGGACATTCACCAAATGCAATAAGTTGCGGTCAGTAACACACATGCACATACACACATTCTATTAACATCTCGATTCAACAAATGCGTCAAAAGCTTCAAAACACAAGTCCATTGGTAAGTATCTACACAGGGACAGAGGTCGTTTACTACAGAAGGTTAATTACATGCAAGAAATATTAAAAATTGAGGTACCTGAATCAAATGATTTTCCCACTTCTCTACTGCCTTCACCAGTTTCTCCCAACATGGCCTCCATTGGTTTACTAGTATCCACACCTACTACATTAAATTGCATAAAAAAAAACTTCAGGTCAGAAAACAATCTTTATGTTGCTTGATTTAACATGTACAAATTAACTAATGTCAACCCTTAGTGACTCTATACTTTATGTCTTACTCTATATGTTTACATATGAGAGAGAAAATATACACATAGTATTCCATACCCTATAGTAATAATACTTCTCTTAGCAACTAAACTATATGACTGAAGAACGGAGTCTGGCTAACACCTGCGATATGGGGTGAAAATTAATATGGTTTGATGCGTCATATCCCATCTATGAACTGTGCATACTGGCGGGTTCTTCAACAATACCCATGCATTTGATTAACAAAAATCTCTCCGTAGAACACAAAAGCTTGGGCGCAATTCAACAAACGCTGCACTCTTTGACGAACCTCCGACATACACACATGTCAAGTACAGGAGTATCGAATTTCAAGAGTATATAGTGTCGGCGCAACAAAGACTGCAATAAACGTTTGATTATGTACAAAAAGTCAACAATGAAATTTGCAAACGTTTTAATATAACCATATTTTAAACATTGTAATTCGTTTCTGACCTCCCGCCATTTCCTGCACCACAACGAATAGAGAGGAACTACCGCCAATGAAGACACGAATCATAATTCGATGTTACATTAAGAATAACACAAAATTTATTTTTTAAGTTTCGAATTGTGTCAACTTTACTCACTAAATTCTAACTCAATGAATAATTTACATCACATGTTCGATCTGATTGCTATATTCCTATTGCATGAATCTTGTTTGGCCGACGTCACTAACCCTCACCACCGAAAACTGGCAAGATGGCGATTACACATCACGTGACCACAAACTGTGACGCTGTGACGTTCACATTGCACATGAGGGCGGATCCATTATCCAATGGATTTAGACATCGATCATCACGTGATAAATAGTGCAAACCGATTAAACCGTATGTATCTTCAGCACGAAAACTATAACCATTGTTCCTGTCAGTTCCAAACTGTTGATTAAATAATACTCATATATGACAAATCGTACAGAACCGAAATGAAAGGAAAGTAATATTTTGTTATTAAATATGTCGTTATTAACTCACAAAATATTTAATACATCAATTTAAGACTTGAATTGTTCGTCGCTTCTCTTAAACAATCGAACCGATAGATTGCAAGTACTCCCAATTACAGAGATATTTTTTTCTTACAGATAGAGCGCATTTCATGAAACTTTTTGGCACTTATTATTTGCAGTCCACGGGAATGATAAAAAATATCAGCTACATATCCAAGGCTTTTTAAGTTAATCGAATTAGTTACACGAGTTAAATATCAGCTCACGCATTACATCTTATCTTCATTTAACGTCATTACTTAAATTCCTTAGATTCTTACCAAACTTGAATTTCGTCCTACTACGTAGCAAGGGTCAAAATATATTGAAATGTCATTTCATAATTTTCCAAACGCATCACACGAAAAAGGAGTAATATTTGCTCGAATGTGGAGCCGGTTTTAGGCAAAGTGCCTATCGATGAAACGCGTTTCACACAAACGTGCACATCACTGAAAAATCGTTTCGTAAAATCTCATTTCTTATGATATAATTTTCTCTTTTATAATTGATGAAAGTTTAATTTAATGCCAAGATTTTTCTGCGTGCTACAAAAATTTTCTCACGGGCCTCCAGTTGCCCGCCGATCACCGGTTGATGATCGATGATTCAATTAAAGCAATTTTTTCCTCTAGTCTCCAGAAGTACTTCTTCATTCATTGCAGTCATCTAATATATCCAATATGAGTCAACATTTTTGTTACGTAAACAACGTTTTTAGCTACAAATCCAAGTTGAAACACAATTTTAAATTGACAGTGCCCTTTAAGGTACTTATGGTCGTTTGCGCCAGGTGCGAGTCAATCAAATAACCATTTATGGATGTAACGTCGGCACCAAGACATTCCATCAATTTGTGAAATATTAATATTTCTTTGCATTTTCCAAGCTGGATGCTGTTAAGATACTTTCAATAAGTGGCCGGTCGGCGCTAAGACGGAAGTGCGACGAACTTGGGACCCACCCTAAGCCTCTTCAGTTATTGAGGTATTGTTTGAACGAACACCTTTCACTTTTAAGGAAGGTACAAGTGTATTCGGAGAATGCGGCCTGCGACGTTGACCCACTGGAATTTCGGTGTACCTCAGAAAAGCAGAATTTTAAGACAGATGTGAGTGAAGAACAATGAGATACCTTGAAAAAGGGTGCTTGCGGGCGTCTAGGTGACGCCCATGGCGGTTCTTCCTCTACGGCGCAGTCTCTGCGTTCCTAGAAGCCAAAGGGGTGACCCAAAAGGAATGTTTGCACGGTGGTGGCGAAGGCGTGGTTATTTGCTGATCACGTGACTTCTTGTACTGTATATATTGGGAGGAGTGAAGATTCTCAGAGACTGTTTACGGGGAAGTAGACATCCGCCGGCACGGGAGAAGTGTCCGGGCTAAGACTTGGTCACGGGGACCAGATGTTCGTTAGGCTGCTGCGGTAGTCTTAATGAAGTCATTACTAGTTGCGAGGGTCGTAACTTGTATCAGTTAGTTGTCGGGGAAAACAACTTATAATTTGGAAGGTTCAGATAACCAGAGGGTTTTTACAATTTAGTTGTCTTCAACTAAATTTATCCAAGAGTAATTAATGCTTTCCGATAGCATTACTTGTGTAATAACAGATTATTAGATGTATTAATGATTTTGGGAGTTTGTCTCTGTTGTAAATTCAAATGTCTGGACTGGTGGCAGCGAAGAAAACTACCATAGGAATTGTGGTATTTATGTGGATCCCGTTTCTACCAAAAAAATCTAACATCGCTTGAGGTGAGATGTTACAATGGAACTTTCAATACCGTTATGTATTGCAATAATGTTAAAAATAAAAATTATAACAGTAATTCATGAATAATTGTGTATTATAAATTGCGAACGATTATTTATACCTCTTAAATTGAAACACTGTAATTTAAAAAATGGTCTCTAGATTGACTCGAGTTCTCTAGTTGTTGACTGTTTTCGTTGAACAACTTTCTTGATTACCTGGAAAGAGAGAGAAATTTCGTTCTTTCCTCTTCTATACTACATAAGTGATGTGTGTGATAGTTTTTATATTTATTCCATTAGAAATTACATGAGACGTTAATTTCAGAAAACGTCCCTTCTGAACTTATCCAAGTCGGGGCCACCTGGCAAAATGACCCTCTCTCCAGGACCCTTTGTGGCCGCAGTTTTAGTGTTTTAGTTATGGTTAAATTTAGAAAAATATTTTATTATTTTTTTAGTAAAAAATTCAACATATCTTAGTAACTATTTAGTAATTTTATTTAATAATATTTACATACCGTATATTTTTAATGCGGTAATTATACTAAAAAAATCCAACGATACATTTATAATTTCATACGACGTATTTTTGTTTCGGCAAATGTTTTAACGAACTGATTTAATCTGCTTCTTAAATCATTTATAACCCCACATTTGATGGATAGAAAACATAAACCATCCAATTTGTCTTGATTCAAGGAATTTCTCGGGTAACTTTTGACGAGCTTCAATTTCGGAAACGATCGTTCTGCATTCGCAACTATACCGGGCAGAGTTAAAATCGCATGACAACTGTAGACGTGTCTGAAAACATGACCGATAGCGTAAAATGATCAATTAGTAAAAAATGAGCAAATGCAAAAAGTTCGTTGATTAATTATGACTAGATTACGTAAAATAATATTTATGTAATAATAAAAATTATTTTGCTTGAATAATATTTTTTCTTCACAAACAGTTAAAAACCACGAAACCCTCCCCCCCTTATTACTTCCAGAGGTTGTAGTTAAACAGTTAAAAACCACGAAAACACCCTCCATGAGACTGCGGGGGGGGGGGGGGTCCCGGGCAATGTCCGGGTGTACAGGGTGCTAGTTACAGCACTGGATTACTCCTCATCATTCAATGTCCATATTGACACCCAAACCTACTAAGCCTTTTGTAAAATGAATACTAGATNATTTATTCTTTCATTTTAATAAGAACTCAGGATATTCAAAAACGGTCGCAAGGTCGTTTAACTATCTTAATTGGAAAAGTTTCATAAAACAGTGTATTTCAATTTCACTGTAAACTGTATTTTCATCATAAGATCTTAATCTTTAAAATAAAGTTTATTTGATAAATCAAAAATTGTCAAATTTATTTTCCTTGTTTATTTAATGGTACCTTTAAATTAGTGACTTCTTGTAGCAAATACGGATAGAGATCTAAAAAAGACATACATTTTCATTTTTGTGGGAACTCAAAATGAGGAATGGGAAAATAATTGGGAACATTCCCATTTCTTATCTTCCGTCCAACATATTTTCGACCCACATCACTACGCTAAACACGACTCACGTGAAACCCTATTTATTCAGACACTAAGGCGCAATGTACACCGAAACGCGTCTCCTAGGAATGTGTACACCGATGAAATCCCTCTACATGAAACACCACATCTTATATTATAATTTTCTGTTTTATAATCATCAAAACTTGAAATTAATACTAAGATATTTCGGCGGACCCCAATTTTGTTTCTGGATCACTTGTTAGCGATCGCTGATTTAGTTGAAGCATAATTTCCCTCTAGTCTCTTGTAATACTTCTCTCATTTCATTAGTATAAACATATTCAATGAGAGTCTATACACAGTGTATTTAGTTGTAAAACTAAGTTCAAAAATCGTTTCAAACAGATACTTACAGGTATGGAAGAAAACAAACACCAAATTTCAGCAAATTTTTGTTCAGTTCATCTGCAGATATGGTATCAAGAGTGGATGCTTAAGCATACGATCCATATTTGAACGCAGATTTATATAGTTTTTCGACCACCAACCAGCACCAAATTATATCCACAAGTATTATGTTGCTTTGTATCCGCTAGAAACGACGCAGTGGCTTATTTTATTAATTAGTAATATCATGGAATTTAACATGGCCCCTGAGACGTCCGGTGCGCCGTTATTTCAACCAAGGAGATTAAATAATATACTTATATGAAGCGTACTATACATTAAAGTTTGTGAATCAGACTATATCAATACAAGGCCATAGATAGATAAGGTTCTGACTCCCTTTGAAGAGCTATTTGACATTAAAGCTGAACGCTGGTTGGACGATACCGTTCACGTGGTTCAGACCCGCCATGTTGATGCATATCGCTCGTTCTACCGGTGTCATAAGGCAGTATTTTGTGTTGACGAGTTAGTGTTTGTGATATTAATTACTTGTGACTCGTCGCTATGTCTTGCTGTTGTGCAGTCGAAGTAATATACACCGAAAAGGTTTCAGGCTATTTTGTTTCCCTACAAATCCGGAAAGGAAGACGATTTGGATTGTGAAGATTCCTACCTAAGTTACTAATGACTTCCTAATTCCTTTACCAAAATATTCAATCGACTATACCATATATTTCATAACCATATATGTCATAATATGACTATACCATAATCATATACCATATATGTCATAAACCAATATATTTATGACAACATTTACCTTCGGAATTATATTTAATATGATTCATACATCAGAGAGATGATAGTCATACTGTGGATTTCTTGTTGTTGCCTAGAATTGTTTAAGTTTTAACATTCTTTATTCATATCTGCTTTGTGTACTTCTATTATTAATTTTATGGAGAAAATTCATTTCTTGTAATAATGTAATTTACAATTTATTGCTCAATTCCAAAATTCTTGTATCAGAATATGAAGTGTTCAGATTTGGAAACAAATTTTTTTAGAGTTTTGTTTGAAATTCCTTCAGACTGTGAGAAACAACGATTAATTTTTGTATAAGTCAGCTTTAAATACACATGTTAAAATACGTGTTAAGGGCAATAATTTTAGAGAAATGTCCTGTTAAAGTGTTGATTTTAGAGGATACGAATCAATCAACTTATTTTTTTATTTTGTATTATAGTTTTAGAAACCAAAAACACGCTAATTGCTTTAATTAAATAGAAATCAGCAAAAAAATTGAAATCTTTTTTTTTTCAGGACACTGTTGTTTAGTATATGCCAGGGTTGGCCCTGAGTGCGTCTAGAGAGAGCGTGACCGATGGGCGCTACGTTTTTTATTGTCTGTGCCATTCTTCCGTCTATGGGGAGCGAATTTAAAATTCCAAGATACTTTGCAATTGAATTCATTCAACTCATGTCACTTTAATGTCTGTCTGCCAGCAAACCTATTCCATCTTCTAAAACTCGAGAACCAGAAATCCGATTTCGTGATTCTTTTTTTAATTCATAGATTTAATTCTGGCAAGGTTTGCGCATATATTTTGTTTTCATAGGCATCACAAGTAATAGGCAATAACGATAACAGATAAGCAAGTCGGGGGGAAAATCTATCTTTAGAAAAAGATTATTGCAAACGCTGCCTAAACGGTTAGAGACAGGTGGCCACAATGAATGGCAATATTGTTCGCCTCAAAGAGTTCTACGAAAAAGTTCGCGACAGAATATGTCTATCTACAAACGTTAACCAAAATTATTGATAAAAATGTTTTAAAAATAGACGTGTTAAATTACTTTACCTTAAGAGAGTAATTCAAGTAGATAAATATAAATCCTAATCCAATTAAATGCATTCTGTGTTTAGTGCATTTAATAAAGATGAAAATTGTCTTTAAATCGTAAAATTTGCACGAATAGTTTAGATTTTACCAGCGTTGTAGTTTTACAAGTAGACGCGACCGCCGCCGCTGCCCCCGTCGTGTGCTGCCTCCGGAGCGCAAGGCAAGCATTTGACTGGCACGCTTCCTTGTGGTGCATCACGTGAAACAAATTTTATACTTACATTTGTGTATTTGAATTACGCGCCACTTTGACGGTGTATTTTCTTTGTTGTAAATAGTTTGTTTTTGTGCTGAATTGAGTATTTCTTCAATGTCAGAAAATATCTGGAAAGTAGTAAATGTAAAAGAAACTTATTTGTAATATCGTATGATCAATCTCCGCGGGAGAAAAGTAATAGCATTAAAAAGAAGTAAAATGAAGTAAAGATCATAGTTAATTTTAAGTGAATTATTTGATTTTTGAGAATGTTTTGATGTAAGAAAGATAATTTAAATGTCAAAGGGTAAAACACATTTCATGAACTTTAATTTCGAAAAAAGAGTTTTGAACTGTCAGTATAAGAAAATTAGTGACTGATTAAATAAGTAATTGATGTATCGAAGTTTGTTTTAAAAGGATTTTGGTACGTTGTATGAAGAAATTATATGTGAATTTTGAACTATTGCAATCATCTTCCAACATTTCAATAAATGTTCATGGTCCACGTCGGAAAACGCGAACTCAGTATTCTCATAGCCCGTGTTGGTCACTCTCTTTTTCAGGAAGATTAGAGAAAGCAAAAAGGAGGCACTAGCATAGACATAGGTGGATACTGTGCTCCAAATGAATAAGATAATAAAAAGAGAAGTCACAAAAAATATTTACTCCACAACTACATCAAGAAATATTTCATATCTCCATTTACTTATGTAACTTACAAATCTATTAAATCTTAAACCCCGCGGTGTTGCAAGAGGCAATTCAAGAAAAAAATAATGTCATTCATTGTCAAACCGACTAAAACACGCAGAGTTGAGTGGCTATTTATTTGTTCGAATTCTTCAACAGACATTTTTCCTCCTCCAGCAAAAATGTAATTAGCTGAGAACAGTAAAGCACTGCTATGATTGTTCTGTCACCGCGAAGTGGGTTCGAATTCCGGTGACACTTGTGAACTAATTTTTGAAAGTGGTTTATACCACAATTCAGCTCGTAATATCTGTTTGGGAGCTGTAATGAACGAAACCTTAAATCATGCTCCCACAATCCTTAGGAAAATCTTAAAACTTACGCTGAGCTATTGTCAATTCGGCAACGTAGCATTACGACATACATGGCAACGTGGCAGGGCATTTTACGACAAAGTTCATCTGCAGACGAGACGACAAAGTTTCTATAAAATAATCTCTATTCATGTTCTCTTTAAGTTTCGATATTTTAGTTTCTTCATGTGTAAATGAAAGTTTTCAATGATATATTTTACGAGTAATTTAGAAAAGTTCTTCAAAATTTCAATAAACATGTGCAAAACAATTTTATATTGAATTTAAAAGCAAATAATTTATATTTAAAGAAAACAATGATATTAAAAGAAATTCACGAGTTCGTAATTATACCCCAAGTATTAAAACTTTATTTTAATAAAAATATTGAGTAGAAAACGGGTCTAATATATAT
>NNCF01126209.1:1070984-1092912 GCA_002313205.1 Laupala kohalensis
TGTTTAATCCGCATTATCGGTAAAGTTTGGTATAGATGCAGTGAAATAATTTCCACTCACATCGCATACTTTTTCGTTTACCAGTGGTGAGAATCCAAAGAGAGTGTTTGTAGATATGTCATTTTAATTTTATTTTTAAAGGAGAATAGAAAATAGTGTGCATCTCATGTTTCTCATTGTATTTGGAATCTTCCACCCACACGAACGTCCTTCGTCGCGAATACACATCCAATGACTGCGTATCATTTCGCGGCGTTTTTAGGTGTGCACTACTTCATTTGCTGAACTTGTTACATTTTGCTTAGCTCCGTTTTTTATTTTTCCATTATTTTGATGGTAATGAGTGATATCATTTTGTTTATTTTTAACTATTGTTTTGAATTCAGTGCTATATCAGTTGGAAATATAGAAATAGTATTGTAAATATTACATTTTACACTTTCAGAATTCTTTGTCAAGAAAGATAAGTAGAGTAACGAAATAGCATGAAAAATACAAAACACTCAGACGCAAGGATATTGAAGAAGTATTATCTTTAAAAGAGTATCACATATTTAAACAAAATTATTAATAGATGCAATTAACGTTCTTTAATAGAACTATGAAATTTAAAGGAAGAGAAAGAGAGAAGTAGGAACAAAGAAAGAAAACAAGAATCTGTGGTTGTATTTCACAATTTCATTTGAATAAATTAATGAAAGAGATTTCAGTTTTAGTTATATTTGTTGTAATCTAAAACACGTTTTTTGTAATATTAATCTCGGATCACGATTTTATATGCTGCACGATTACAACCAGTGTTATATTGTAGATCATTATATTATTAGAACATGTAATTTATTTGTTCCTTAAGTAGTTTTATATTATTTATAACTCGAGAATTAAACTTTTGTGTTATTAGTTCATATTTGAGACAAACGTTTTCTATATTTATTTAATTCCTTTTCACATATATGAAAAACTTAAGAGAATCGCAAATTATGTGAAATTACTTTCGACAATACACATCACTTGTAGGCAATGAGATTTGATTTCTTTACTTCACTGTATAAATATAAGAAATTATAGGAATATTTATAAGTAATTTGTGATTCGAATTATACCAATTCCATACGATATCTTGCAATTATATTCAACTTCTTTTAAAATACTATATTTTATCACAGTATTACGCAAACGTTTTTTACAGAAACTCTAATATATTTTTCATTGCCTATGAAGACTTTGCGAGACAACGAATCTCGAGATGTCGTTTAAATATAGAGAATGGTAAAGTTTATTGAAGTCAAGAATATACAGAATATTTTTGTTATAGAAGTCCAAAATGTGTATAATAAAAAAATACAAAATATTTCTTNTAATGAAACATTTTCTCTCGTTACGATTTACCAGCGGTACGATGTCTTCTATTAATCTGCCAAATATGGGAGCCGTTTCAAATAGACCTACGATTGGTCGAACGAAACTTTTGTTGTTCATGGAAAGAATGCAAGGATGGCAGCGCCGATAGGAGACCTGTACAAAGGGACGACAAACGTACGACTATATACTGTAATAAAAAATTGAAACTGGGGGTGCTTTATGAGCGAGCTCCACGTTGGAGCGTCAATTGTAATAAAACGAGTTCTTAATTACCGAATATGTAAATAGGGTAGTGATTAAAACCCTTTCCTCATTACTACAAACCCTAGCTAGCTCGTTCTTCTTACATACTGACTTGAGTTCGTATTCTTTACTAAGTAAGAACAACACACAGGGTTCCTAAACCCCCAAGGAAAACGCATCATGAAAACAAATTGACGGAATTGTTTATTCCCAAGATTTACAGATGTACTTACAACTATCATGCTCACACCCCAAACACTGCACAAAGTAACACCCAAAAGTAACATAACAAAATCCAAAAATATCCTAGAGCTTGGTAATGAACTATTGCCTGTTAATTAACAATCTTTACAATAATCGATGACTTTAAAAAATAATAACAGATTCGCTCGTCTTCTTGAAGCCCTCGTAAAATTTACATAATATCAAAAGTTCTGAGCATGGGCCTTAATTATTTAAACTCGGAGCACTCGATCTTCTTGACGCTGCTAATAACTAATACTGGATGCAACCAGCAATTCATGTTACCTTGACCTTCATGAACAAATCGGTGCCAACAATTGTGTGCAAAAGGCAGCACCCTTTAAAAACTGCCTGAGTTTGCGCGCTCTTCCTTCCTCACAGTCTGGTAACCAACTATTTAGTGGACTGGTCCCACCGTTCCAGGAACTATCAGCGCCAGCCGGAGTTTCCCGATCGTCGGAATCACAGCGTTCACCGCCCTCGCTCCATTCATGTTTTGAAAGAGTTCCTCCACACCACGCAACTCGAGAAAAGTCTTTCCTATCGCCACTTGTTTCGAAACGAACCGTTAAAATCTTACTGGTTCTCGGATGATACCGAAGTTCACTTAATGAACTTTATTAGAGCATACTGCTCCATACGACTGATTGAGCTGTAACAATCAGCTGCGTCTGAGATCACAAGGTTATTTCGAAAATATGAAAATCATCTAGATGTGAATGCTAAGTTCAATGCGAACAGTGAGATGTCTCACTCGTGATTTCGTAAATGCTCAGTCATGAACTGTGATGTGATCTGAGCTACGAAATAGTAACGAAGTGCGATACGAAGTGAAGTTAAGCGAAATACGAAGTGACTCGTAATGCTCCGAAGTCTCGTTTGCAGTTTTATGATGCAGAAAAGTCAGTCCATCAGTTGTCTGCACTGTCTCTGCGTCCCTTTTTTATTAACTATTTCCCCCCTCTCCTCTAAGATGCCCCTTCACGTGGTTACAAATTTTGAATGGCATGTGACTAGTTTCTGCCAATCTTGTGAAACTTCCACTTCTTGCGGAGTTCGTATGATTCGGCGAATTTCAATAACGAGTGCAAGCCCTAAGCCAACCAAAACATTTCTTTTTAAAAAATCTCGTTACTCCAACGGTGGCGTCCCTGCCACCCGTTTCTCCTAGCAACGCTTTTTATAATAAAGGATTCCAAGTCTAGACATGTTAGTCGTAACCGCCACCCACACTTCAACACGCTTTCACGCCCGCCGCGTCTACATCTGACTTCCAACAATCGCAGCTTTTAGGGAGTTTATTGTTTTGTTATGGTCCCGGACGCTGGGTAAGGCTTCCTCCGCTTCCTGCCTTCTGGTCACCGCCGGTTGCGGTCCCCTTAAACTCGCAGTCTCTCTAACGCTGACCTCCATTCTTTCAAAATATATTTATGTAACTTTCCGTTGATTTTTCCGTTGAACATAATGCCATCGCATACGTTACCACTTCTTTTCGCCATCCGCGTTTTGACCAAAATAAACTTCATCTTTTTTTAATTCTTCCCATTCCCCTCAGTTTTATGACTTTTTCTCAAACAAAGCAGCATCTACTCAGCATTCCTTCGTCGTGGTGAAGATCCCCGTCTTCCCCTCCTAGAAAGCTCTAACGTTTTCTGTACTCTTCCTCTTGCCAACGGACATTTTTAAATTCATATAACCCTGATACATTTAATAATAATTGAGAATTTATTAATTCTTACAATACATACGGTAAACTTTGCACACAAAAACATAAAATGTTTCCATCCAACTAAATATACATTTATATTCTTAACGGGTCACGTTCTTAACTTTTAAGACGTATTGAAGGAAGATTGTGAAGTTGAAAGATAACTTTGATTGCACTGGAGGAACGGAGACACCTGACTACATGCTCTGGGATTGCTTGATTTACGCTGCAGAAAGTGCAGAGTACATGAAACCTTACAGGAAGGAAGACATATTGAACATGACATGCAAGAGCCAACTAATTGAGACAGACAAAATATGACCCATATGAAGACTTTGTGGGGAAGATATTTGGATTACGAAAGACGTTGGAATAGTAGACGATGCGCATGCTTCCTCGCTGGCGAGGACGGATAATACCAAGGTGGCTACGATGTGCGGTACTGATCTTCAAATTGATAATGATCAATAAGCAATGGAGAACCTTGTTTTGCACTGCAATAGAGACAATTTCTTTTCTGACTTCATTATTTTTGAAAGCATACCCTCTAATTTTTTTATATCTCATCCCATTATTTGAAATATTATTACCCTGGGATGACGTTAACCTGTGCCGAATTCACGTCAAAGTTGTTATATTAAAAATCTAATAAAATATTAAAGAAAGTTTTCCCACGTCCAACATTTCATTTTAATCGACTTGAAATTTTTACCATAGCTTTGTAATAAAGTTTAAAAGGTAGGATAAAAATTTCGAGTGAATTGTATGAAATAAACGACGAGGTACATTTTGAATGCTCCAAATAGATTGCTAAATTGAGAAAACTGCCATTATTTCGTGATTCAAGGAATATGGGGGTTGTATGCAAATGTTATAAGATTTTTTATCGAACATAATTATTCCAAAATCTTTACCAAACACTAGATCTAGATTCCTTTCTGTGCATTATCGAAGATGCAGGACAATGATGGATATGTGTTGACATGCACAGAAATCTGTCAAATCTTGCTCGCTTAAGCGTTCGTTCAGTCCTTGTAATCTTCATTAGCAATTTGTCATTTATCAAGTGTGGATCGTTTTAAATATCTACGATGTCTCTGGAAAATAAAGCTCAAATAAAGGGTTATTTCTGGTGGGGGAAGTGAATCATCAACTTGTCGGTGGTAAACTTTCGACACATCGTGAGGTACTCGCGGTGATCTTGTACAATATTCGTATTGTGAAATTATCTTGGAACGAAAATGCTTATCTCACTGTCCAACAGAGCAATATATTTTGGAAACAGGTTAGAATTCCAATAGTGTAAAATAGTGTAAAAATTCCACTTCCAAATAGTGTAAAAATCTCATCAAATTATACGAGATCTGGAAGGACCTCCAAAAAGATGCAAAGAACAATCAAGATGTCTTTAAACTCCGTTGACAAGAGTTTACAAGTTAGTCAGGATTTGTAATGCTAAAGAATCCTCGACTCTGGATGTTCAAAATGCCAAAGAAGAACGTCGTCTTATCGCGATTTCATTCGAACGTAAAGATCAAATTCTAGCTGTTCCAAAATTATTCAATTCCAGCGGAAAGGAGCAGGCGCAAGGTGTTTTTAATGCAATCTCCTACTGGAATCTTGAAGACAAAGTGGAGTTCCTCTGTTATGTTGCAACAGTCTCTAATACACGTTTGATAATTTTCGGTTGCCGCCATCACGACTATGAATTTGCCATGAAAAGCGTTTTCGAAGGAAAAATTTACCAAATTAACACAAGCACCGACATTCCTTTTTTCAAGAGGAATAAAGAAAATTGGAAAAATATTGATCCGGGCTATATCAATGTCCGTAAAGAAATTGTAAAAGCTCACTGGAGCAGTGACGAAATTGACGCATTGCTGGATTCCTGTCGAGCTGAACTACAAAAGAAGATAGGACATGACTATTGAGAGTTGGATGAGCTTTCCATCTTTTAGTGTAAATTCGCAGGATCGTACTGGGACTCACAAAAGGGCGCAGACCCAAAATCGTAGAACGGCGCAACCGTTGGAACATTCGAACAACCAAATGGGAGAGGGTTAAAATATCAAGAACGGGTGTATGTACTCTCATCTCGCTAAACTATAGATAGCATGAATTAGTCACAAATATCTATATTATTTAAATTATAGTTTAATATGTAGTATAGTTAATGATATGTTTATTATCAGTATGTATAATCATGTTTGAAGCACGCTTTAGTATTATGCTTTAGAAACTACACTTGACATTCAAATAAATCAAATACCCATACGAAATGCATTAAAATGTTATGTATCAAGTAAAATATTACAGAGGTAATTAACATATTATAACGTTTATTTGGTTTTATATATACAAATAGTAACTGAAAAGTGAGTTGGTAGAAATTTGTCACAAAGTACGAATTCAAAATTCTATATTCAGTTTCCAACAAATCTCAAACCAAGACAATGATTATCAATAAATAAAAAACGTTAATTGTACAGTAAAAATAACTCTTTTAAAATCACAATCATATTAAAAAGATATTTGCTTTTAGAATAAAAAATAAAAAATCATATTTCTTAAATGTAACTTTCACTCTGAAGCTATTAATGTCACGAAGAACTGCAAACTTAAATATAACTTTTCTAAAGAAAAGCATATTAGAAAAAATTAAATTTACGTTCTGGCTCTTATTAGTCTTAAACATAATATTTAATATTTGTCTAATAAAAAGTATATACTATCAAAATTTTGAGAAAAAGCATAAAACTTGAAAAAATATTCTAAAAATTATTCAGCATGAAATTACAATCATTGATTTCAGATTCATCGTTGCAGAAGGAGTTTTTTTTGTCACAGAAAATTTTATATTTGTCTTTTGAGGTTGATCGAATTGTCAACTGAGCACAATGAAATGTTCATGTTTATATTTTACAGAAATTCTAAAAGAAAAAATTTAATTCGCTAAAGCGATCTTACTGTCCATGGCAATTGTTGAGGCTCGTAGTTCGTTTCTGAGAAGGAATGTTTCAGCAGACTTCCCTTATATGCTGAGCAGCTTTCTTACATTTGCTGGAAAGCGATATAGTTCACTCCTTCCGTGCTAAGACAATATAGATAATCCCTTGTGATGGCGCTCGATTTAAATAAATTTAGAAATTTATTTTTAATAACTTTGAATGTTCTAAACGGCCAATAGGCGATTGATCCATTTATGTTATTCACATAGAGTTAATGATCACGTTATTGTATATTTCAGACGGCAATTTTCTTTCATTTTGCATGATGAGAAAATACTCCAAATTTTCATTTGAAAGGTTCGAACGTAGCCTGGTCCTCATACATATTCATTTTGAAAAGGCGCGCTCACTACTTATTTGCGTTAGTGGATTCTTAATAGTACTTGTAAACTTTATTTAGTTCAGTGTACGTCACGGAGTATAAATTGTATTCATATATTAATTTAAACCCGCATTTGACACATGTTCGACAACGTCGGGTTTCTTTGCAAAACGAATCGAAACATCAACAAACCTGAATTGGTCCTAATCAAACGATGACAGGAAAAAAAGCACATTTACCGAACTTAACAAAACGCATCGTACCGCGCTGAACACTAACAGACTGAATGTATCTGCCTCAGTCATGAGTTCAAGATGTTGAAACTAAAACGATTTATTATTTGAAGATTGGGTTCTCAGCACTTTTACAATGCGTCTGGGATACGACAGAATATCGTCACCAGCAGAGGGAAAGAAGAAACCAACTGGAAACATTGATGAGTGAAATATCCCGGGTCTCTCGCGTGATTCATCGAGAAATGAACTTGGATGATCTTCGAATCGCTCATCACGGTTTTTTCTTGACACATTTGGTTTCTCAAACAGATTTCGAATTTATTTGCTCATAAGTCGCAGTCTCAAAATATTAATCACGTGATGTAGACCTATTGTTTAAACATTCAATAAATAAAAAATCTTTGTAGCCTTCTTAACATAGACCAAACATATTTCACCAAAAGCTAAAACAAAGTTTGATAATTTAGTTTTTCATTTAAGAGCCCTTCTTCCGTTGTAAGGCGAGTACGCGACGTTGTAGTTACGCATCTAATACGTTCACAAAAGTGTTGAATTCGATTAGCATTAAATTGACGACTAACATCAGAAACCTGAATCTCGAAAAAATTATTTGTAAACATTTGTGAAATCATGAAGTAAATCTTTCATTTTTTATTGTTCTTTTTTTTTTGCTTCACCCTATAAGCAACTCGACGGGACTTTACACCACCGAGTTTCATACTTTTCAATTATAATCAATTTTATTCAATCGATACCATGACAGGAAATTTAAATATGAGCATAAAGAGAAGAAAAAATCCTTTGACAGATTAGTAGCGCGATTACAGCTCCCTCATCTCTTCCTCCCAGTCTGTAAAATATCGGAAGTCGGTTGGTTACCTTCCTGGTTCCGAGACGTCTTGACCCAGTGATGCTCCCTGATACATCTTTCGCTCAAACTATCATCGTTTCTCTTCGCTGCTGGAATGATTCACCTACTGGATATTATTATTGCAAAGTATTTTTTACCATGCACGTGCAGCCAAGACATTAGTATTATTTCGAATTCTGCATAAAATTTTAAGAAAAGTAACACCGAACCATTTTCAAGTAATATATACTGATGTTGCTAACGGTAGTATAATCATCTCCTTACAAAAAAAAAGGACCGAGATTGCTTGAAAATGGTTTGGTATAATTATTCTTAAAATTTTCTGTAGAATCTAAAATTAAACTAATTTTATGTCTTTTACATGAATGGTAAAAAAATAATTTGCAACAAGAATAATCCAGTAGGTGAATCATTCCGCACGCCAAGAATAAGAATGTTAGTGTTGAGTTGAAGATGATGTGTCAGGGAGCATCATCAAGACGTCTCGGAACAAGAAAGTAGTGACAAAGTGAGGTAGGTAGCCAGGCACCTTCCGATATTTTGGAGCGTATACAAAGCGTGAACGCGATGTAGTAGTGGCGATTCGCGGTGCTGTTCATAACGCCTTCATGCTCACAGTCATACTTACTTCATGCTCAGCGCCTTCATCGTGCGATTATATTCTTTAACGTTTCTAAATTTCAATTTTTTAATTGTAATTTTTTTTTCATTATTTCGAATTGGACATTTTTAAGAGAGGTCGCTCTTCTCATCCTGGGAGGACGCTTTATCCTCTTTCCGGAAGAATGCACTGACCCGCGATTTGCATTTTGATTGTGCATTTTGTGTTCTGTTGTTGCCCACGATCAGTGACCCTTGATTTGAACTCACGTCCTAGCCGATTCCACCTCTTGCAAAACATGGCTGATACCCATGTGGCTTAGCGAGTAAAGCCCCAGAGTACACATTAAAATTGTTCGTTAGATCAAACCTATAATTGGATCGATAACAGGACTAAATCAAAGGGGCAGGTATCATATTTCTTTCTTTTTTAAGAATAACATAAATTTAATACATATATAGTACGTTGGATTCATGAAATCAACTAACTACATAAGCCATTCACCAAACTACTGCATTCCAACATATCGTACACTACAGTTGAGCTCAACACTACAGGAAGCAAAGATTACTCACTAATACAGCTACTACTGTTGCATAAATATATTACTCTACTTTCTGGGGCTGAAGGGCGATTACACAATTCAAATAATGAGGAAAGGAAAGAGAATAAAACCGTTTCAGTGCTTGAAGAGCACATAAAATGATTCTTTAACATTCTCAGATTTGCTTTAGTTAAAAAATCACTTTATTCTTACGCAATCCGCGCAGAAGGCACGTTTTACGGAGTGTCGAGCCCTGTCGACACTGTCCGTTCCTTCGATCCCCTCCTTACTCGTTGCCAGAGATCTTTGTTGTTTGAATTTGTCCCCTGGAGGGGGGTACCAATCCCATCAAGTTTATTATGATGTCATGACATGACGGCACTTTCCTGGTTGTTTATTGGTTAGTCAAGCTCACGCCACTAAGGCGTGATGCTGATAACCCGAATCCCACGCTTCAAGGAAGGGGGCGGCCAGCGGAAGCGGCGGGTTGCCTTTCCGCTGTCTAAAGGTATTGGGTCTTGCAATCAATACAATAGTTGGGATCGCGAAAATAATAAAACTTTTCACTGCTGTTTAAGTGGGACCGTAACATTACTCCCCTGTTCGACGAGCAAGCGCCCCGATTGCTGTAAGGGCAGATCTCTGATTGTTAATGAACAGAGTGAGCAAAGGGTTCACGAAGAACGATACACATATTAAATATATCTTGCGAGTAGTTCATTGTTCATTGGCACGCCAAGGTGTAGATTCCAGAAAACGAAGACGTCGAGGAAGACGGTCCACGTGTTGGCTTCATGGCGGGGCCAGTCAAATGTCAGCCGAGGCATCCTTCCATCCTTCCTGATATTGGTTACCAGCGCGTGGGCGTGGTCGACCGTAGTGGGGTAGGAGACACGTCCCGAAGTTGGCGGAACAGGCCGAAGAAGCGGTGTGCTGGTGTGGCTGTGGATCTAAAACTCATATCCATGTCTCAGACTGGTTGTTAGGACATGCGACGAAGTCGTTACCCACAACATTAGCATGCAGATAACAGTTTTGTTCCCTTGTAGGGAGGAGTCTGAGAAGTGAAATTTGTTCTACAATACAACATGAAATAAAGTGTAATTTATTCCCAGATTGGCAGATTTGCAGCATGAGTGCCTGTCTCCATTAATGAAAAGACTACTTGTAGGCTACCATTGGCAGAGCCAGTGGTATATCCAAACGTTGTTGTGCAATATAAACCATAACCACCATATATCTAGATACATGAAAATCACAATTACACCAAAACCTTAGGTACAGAATCAACAATTCACAATATAAAACCCAATACATAGTAAGAAAATAGAAATAGACCTAGCAGTGAGTGATTGACCTGTTTACGTACATCTTTTAGACTTAAGAATAGTCCATGTTCTGTGAACGATTGAAAGAATCATACTACAACGAGAAATTTCCGTCCACCATTGCCACTGCTATACAGCAAGAAAAAGGCAAGTAATTGGTTGGCGTCACAATGGTGAAGCAGTAGGCGTGGGCAGTCAGTTATGGGGCACCCCTATGGGGAAGATTAAGGCATTCTCGATGGTTATTAAAGGAATAAATAGTCGAATAGTTGCCAATGACATTGGCTTATTGAGATTATTCCCCCCCAAAAGGACAGAAAGTGCGCCTGTGAATAATAATACCACTATTTCATTTAGTATGATTATTACCTTCCAAAACATGGCAGCGGACATTTTTCGTCGTGATATTACGGGTATATAAAAGAATTGAGCTAATCTGTATTGAATAGTTACTTCTTGGCAACTCCATGTTGTCATGAATGCGTTTACTGAGCGGTGTCGAAGGTATCTAGGAGCGATGGAAAAAGTGACGCACCCGAAACGCATTATTATTATTATTATTATTAAGACTTCGTTTTCGCGGTACTCCCTCTCGTTGATCCGAAGGTTCAACTTTGTACGTTTGCCGGATTTGGACGAGAGTGGGCGAAGTATTTCAGGCGAACACTATGTGTTCTTAACGACACCCGCGGCTCTCGATAGGGCCGAAATACCGCTGAGGTGAGTCGGCACTCACCGCGGCCAAAAGCGAAGAAAATCGCGGAGGATGGGGTGCAACAACTGAACGGAATTGTTTGATAAAGCAAGGAACGTGTCATTGTACAACAAGTGGAGTAAGAAAGCTATTCGTTACGCGTTGGATACTTGAAAAAGCAGCTGTTTACTACTTAGGGGAGAGACATGTACAGAATTTTGAATGCAGAATAGTGATACCTTCTCGTGCAGGGACCACTTAATCTCCAAGTCCGTCAGACGGGGGCAGCCCTATTTACTTTTACTGTTTCAGACGCAAATCAACTACGCTCTCCATTCAGATTAATTCTTCCGAACGCCCATTATTTCCATCTCCGAATAAGTCATCCCAGAATCCCAACTTAAGAGTGCTTGCAGTATATCCCCGTCAAAAGGGCGTACTTGTTATTGAAGTATTTCTATCAAAATCATAGCGATAGGGATTCGCTGATTGTCTCATGCATCAGCCAGCATAAGGTCATGGGTAGAACAGAGGACTCGGTGTCCATGAACTAGAAGATAATAGGGTTGAGCTTACAAGTATGGGGCCGATACCCTCTGAAGGGAACATGCTATCTATAGTTATTCCCTAAGAACACTATGAAGCAAAAGACGCTCAATTGATTTTCCCGTGTGGGCCGAGGCAGCAGCATTGAGAGCTAAGGAGACCATATTATATATATAGATTCGATCAAGTGTACAAGCAGTATACTTTTACGGATTAGTGGCTCATGACGGTACGTTGTCTTCACAAATTAAAAATCTGATTTGATCCGATACTGGCATTCCCGACGATACGCTTCCATCTTTTCTTAAGAATGTACGGTTTCCTTCATTAGTGCTAAAAGTCATAGGAAATCATTAAACAAGAGTCAATCCTGAGGAGAGATTTCTATGACGAATGATTATAATAACTAATGAGACGGCGAAGCTAACCGAATAGTGAAACGTACACTGAATCGTGGATTCTGAAGGGTCGTTAGTCACGGTATACCATGCTCAAGTTCGGTATAAGATTTAGGGTCAGAGGTATGTGGAATACCTAATGGAACAGATTTGAATTAGCAAGGTTAACGTTCTATAACTTTCGTCTTTCCACGTTTCATATAGAAGGTCATTCCTAACAGTGGTGACAGTTATATTAGGGAGACAGTTGCGGGAACAGCACCTATAATTTCTAAGGGTAACCCAGAAACTACTCGAACGGCAATATGGATGACGAAGACCGCTACAGTTGATCAGGCCGCAGGTTCACCAACATAATCCATACTAAACCCGAGTACAAGCTGACACTGCAGTGTAAACAACAAAAATAAAAAGAGGATCGATCGTCCCTATGGATCCTAAGGGCAACAACAAAACTAACTAGCCTACTGTGAGTCTCACACAGCTCGAGTCGAAGACAAAAAAAATTAAAACCCACACTGCGACTACGCTAAGTGATTAAGACAAAATTTCGACGCTTAAGACCTGGGACGCACTGACTAGGTCGATAAGAGTGTAGAGGTACCAATCATATTCCAAAAGCAACCAGATTCTATAAAAACAACTTGATTCATTAATATGCCCTATTTCGAAATGCCGGCTATAGAGGTCCATGTCCCCGAGAGGTCACTCGCCTCTATCATACAACAAGCAATAATCAAATCATGGCCCTGTTTATAACATCAACTATATCGTATTCCAAGACACAAAGGTCGTGGATGGCTAATTCCGCTCCTGAAACAGTCAACGATGCGGGGTGGCTAAACCCGATCCTGTTTAGTAACACAACAAACTATGAGGGGAGCTACATCCTGTTCCAAAATCACAACTAAGAATATGGGTTGGCTAGGCCCTATCCTGTTTAGTAACACAACATATATACCGATTCCCGGGGCTTTTCTCTCCACTGCGATGCAAGGGGATACAATTATTAGCGATCTTAAAACTGTCTCCGGATACTAAAACTGATCAACCATGTCCCACGTTCAACAAATCTATCACTGAAATTGGTTCCATTGAGGGTTTGTTCCATTAGGATTAGCCAATAGGGTCCATGGGTGTGGAGGTAGATGAAAGAACTTGAGCATGTCATTAAATTGGTGACACTATCCATTGCTAAGATTGTTAACCGAAGATTTAGGGCTGTAAAGGCGGAATGTGGAATCGTAATTTGCAATTTTGTCGATAAATTATATTTCCAATAGTAACGTAAACTCATAGTTTAGGAGGTCATACTAAGGCTCAGTTAATTGTTTGTGAAAACGTTTTAGGGGTTTCATCCGTTGGCTCAGTTACCGGAATGGGTACTAATCCCATCCTGGCCCGGGTTTTTCTCCGTTTTTCCTTCTGGTAGAGGCGGATTTACTATACAGGTTCTCTAGGCTTTGTCTAGGGGCGTGTTCATTGTAACAATAAATCGTGAATTTAGTGGGTTTTTTTTCTACTCTTATGATTTTTAAACACTATACTCAGAATAATCTATAGTTCGATAATAACTTGTACATGTAATTTTTTGCGTAAAATTACAAACATATTGACATTCTATTAGTATTATAACTCGCAGCTAACTTTTTATCTTATCTAGGAACTTTTGCTGAAATTTTTGAATCCGCCTCTGTCTTAGGGCCCTTGATCGGAATTGGTGGGATGGTCCCTTGCTTGCTTCCGGAGAGTAAATTAGTTTATTGTCCTCCACATGGTCATACGCAGTTTGTACTGTTTTCTGACAATAAATTTATTATTATTATTAATTGAATATAGCTAAATGCTAATGTTGTGGGTAACGACTTCGTCGTATGTCCTGACAACCAGTCTGAGACACGGATTTGAGTTTTAGGTCCTCAGTCACACCAGCTCACTGCTTCTTCGGCCAGTTCCGCCAACTTCGGGACATGCCTCCTGCTCCACTACGGAGCCTCCACAATGAAGCCACCACCTGAACCGTCCTCCTCGATATCTCCGTTTTCTGGCCGCTACTACCTGCCATGTACCAATGAACACTGACCTACTCGCAAGATATAATTAGTGATTATGTGTCTCGTTCTTCGTCGCCTTCGCTCACTGATGTTCCTCACGACCAGAGATCTACCCTTGCAGTAAGCGGGGCGCTTGTTCGTTGGACAGGGGGGTAATGTTATGATCCTTAAACAGCAGTGGAAAATTTTATTCATTTCACTGTCCCGACTATCGCTTTGACTGCAGTCACAAAAACAATCTTGACTGGTCGCAATTTATGAGGCCTGCACGTGTGCAAGACCCAAAACCCTTAGGCAGTGGAAAGGCAACACGCCGCTTCCGCTGGCGGTCCCCGTCCTTGAAGCGTCCCTTCGAGGCGTGGGATTCGGCTGGTCAGCATCACGCCTTAGTGGCGAGAGCTTGACTAACCAATAAACAACCAGGAAAGTGTCGTCATTCCTCTGCCATCGTAAGAAAATTGATGGAATTGGCATCCCCCCTCCAGGGGACGAAAATTCAAACGAACTAAGATCTCTGGCAACGACCAAGGGGCTGGTCGAGAGAGCACTCAGTGTCGACAGGGCTCGACACTGCGTAAGACGTACCTTCTGCGCGGATTGCGTAAGAATAAAATGATTCTTTATCATTATAAGATTCACACTAGTTAAAGAATCATTTTATGTGCTCTTTAAGCCCTGAAGAGCACGGGTTTATTCTCTTTCCTTTCCCCATTATTTGAATTGTGTAACAGTAGTATCTGTATTAGTTGGTAATCTTTGCTTCCTGTAGTGTTGAGCTCAACTGTAGAGTACGATATGTTGGAATGCAGTAGTTTGGTGAATGGATTATATAATTAGTTGATTTCATGAATCTAACGAACTATATATGTATTAAATTTATGTTATTCTTTGATTGTGCATTTTGTGTTCTGTTGTTGCCCACGATCAGTGATCCGTGATTTGAACTCACGTCTTAGCCGATTCCACGTCTTGCATAACATGACTGATACCCATGTGGCTTAGCGAGTAAAGCCCCAGAGTAGATATTAAAATAATTCGTTAGATCGAACCTATAATTGGATCGATAACAGGACTAAATCAAAGGGGCACGTATCATCATTATTAGTAAACAGATCACTGACTTTCGATATCTATTCTGTTTTTCAATAGAAATTTCGTGAAAACATATTTAGAGGAGAATAATATCTTTTTAACTCTGGTAGATAAGGGAAATGTGACAGTTTTAGTTTCTAAAGATAAATACATTGCTAAGGTTGAATCTATGTTATAAGATTATGAATCTATTAATCTATTAATAAAAATCCAATTAAAAGAATATTAGGAAATTTAAAATCCCAAGTTAGACGATGTAACTAAAATAATTACATAGGTACATAAACATATAATTCTTCTTGGATAATTCTGATTAGAGCGTTCAAACTTTCAGAATTCAAAAGTGGATTGTTCGGATTCCCTGAAACCCTTGTAAAACATTTATTTAAGGTATTAAATATTTTCACACTTCCGTTTATTTATATTTATGAAACTGTTGTGTTTGTTGAGACCGAATTACAGAAGTGCCACCCTTGTTTCATACAAAACAGTCTTGTTCACAAACACAATACTCGTAATGGGAATAATATTTGTTCTATAGTGTCAACTGCTCTTTGCCAAAGAAGACCGCATCATTCGGGAATCATTCTATATTATTAAAAATATAATAGATATTATTATATTGAATATCTTCAAATCTGCGATTAAAAGCCACCTGAGGCACCAGTGCATCTACAATCTTAAAGATTTTCTTGATTTTAATAAAAATAAAAGTCGTCTTGTACTTTATCACGCCATTGCTGTAGAACTTTCAAAATATTTTCCTGCATGTTTGTCAAAGTCAAACTATTCCTGAACAGGCCCCGTAGGTGCCAAAGGGGTTCGCGGAGAGTAGAGCTCCCCAATTACTTGACCTCGGCACTAGGACGATATGTGGTACGCATCTCGCTCCGACCGGTTTGACCCCAGAGACTTTTGTTACGCTTTCTGTTGAGTATTCATTTTACAGCAGGTTGAGTAGGTGTGGGAGTCATTCTAGATGTTGAGGTGTGATGAAAAATCCCCATCTCACCGGAGATCGGATTCCGGCCATCCAACCAGCAACTCAGCGCTCTACCCACTGAGCCACACTGACTCCTTCCTGCATGTTTGTATTGTCTTATTATTCACAAAAGTTTAGTTTTATATGTACTAAACGTTGACACGGTTGTGTACATTAATTGTGTACCCCATCCTGGTCCGGGGTTTTCTCTTGTTTTCCTTCAGGTAGAAGCGGATTTTTTTATACAGAATCGCTAGGCGGCATCTATTGAAGTAATAAATCGTGAATTTAGTATTATTTAATAGCTACAATTTATCAACAAGTCTTTCCTAATAATCTATAGTTTGATAACAATACGTACTTGTGAAAAAACCTTCTGTGTTTTATTAAATACAAATTTGTTGGTATTATATTAATTTTATAACACGTACCGAACAATTTTTATTGTTAGGAACATGTTGAAATGTTAAAAATGTCTTCCTTAGGGCCCTTGATCGGAATTGATGAAATGGTCCCTTGCTTGCTTACGGAGAGTAAATTTGTTTATTGTACTCCACGTGGTCATACGCAGTTTGTAACAGCTTTCTGCACAATAAAGTTTATTTATTTATTACAAATTAAATGCACTCTGGCGGGTTAGAAGTTCACCTGAGAAAAAACAAAAATGTACGAATGTAGGAAATTTTCTCTAGTTTATTTTTTCTAAGAAATATTGTCTTCGTAGAGAGCATAGTTTTAATGTTATAAATCAATAACACGAAAAGGGTGCGATTGTTTGAGTTTTCTTATATTTCCCGACCTTACTGGGGGGGCCAAAAATTGACATTCGTAATCAACCGGCCTCAAATACGCAAAGTAGCAAAAGAAATACTACTTCGTGAATACTCTCCGCGTAGAAACACTTAATAACTGGTCTATCGTAGATATGATGCTTACCGTGTACCAGATGGGTCCTGGTCAAATTTTAAGTTAAGTGTCATAATGGAATCAAGGAACATAGTAAGAAGCATTAAAGCACAAAGGATACTCTGGTTCCGAAACCTGGAAAGGATGCTAGAGTTATAAGGAAGATCACTCGTTCAGAACTGACTGCAACAAGACCTAAGGAAGACCCAAAATCAAATGGGAAGACGTCTCGTAAGATGTAAGAAGAATGAATATCAGGAACTGGAGGAAGTAAGTTATAGAAAGACGAAGTGTATGCAGATTGTTGAGTATACCGAGGCTCACCATGAGATGTAATGCCATTAGGAGAAGAAAAAATTACGGGGACATGATTTGGTTACCATTCTTTCGCTTTAAGTTTTCTTTACTTTCAATGCTTGCATTTTTTGTTTCAAATAAAATATTCATTAAATTAAATTGCTCGTGGAACCCAAGGGGTGGGTGATGATGCACAATACTACGCTTTTCACACTCAAATGCCAGCGTCGCCTTCCCTGTTATCACAAACGAAGTAATGACGATCAAGTACTGGTGGGATACCCAAACCCTATTTTCGCCAAGAGAAAATGCTTAGGCGAGCGTGTCCCTTCACGACACTAGGATAGACTAGGCCAATTACCTTCTCTCTCTTACAAACTGGATAAAACACAGATTAACTGGATTACTCACAGATTACAATCTAAAGCGAGATATAGCCAGGCACACACGAGGACAATTATTTGCCGTGGAGACGGTAATGCAGGTTGGATACTAGAGTAGTGTATGAAGCTAGTAAACTCAATCAGGTACTAAAATAAATGGAACATTATAAACTTGTATACTGAGACTTGGTGAAATTACATGGAATACTTTTGTTACGCTTTCTGTTGAGAACAGAGCTTGTGCTCTCCTTTATTCAAGGGTATCAGGAGGTGAGAATGTGAGAAATGGGGTTTGGATATTATTAAAGAGTCCACTACAGAAGTCTCATAAACTGGGATCCTGTTTCTGACCGAATTATATCAGCCAAATTCAAAATAAAATAAACGAACAGAGTCTTAATACAGTGTAATGCCTCCATTTAAGCAAGTGACTAAGAGAATAAAACATTAAATTGAAAGACAGAATCAATAAATCTAAGGAAAGAGATATTATCATTGCAATGGAAGACTTAAAAGCCTAGGTGGGTTGTCACAACGGTAGCGTTCTTTTTCTTCATCTTTCTCTTTGGGCATTTCAGTGTCGGGACAGCCATTATCTATATTCTCCTTTGTTTAGTGCCTTGCGCCAGACTTCCCGAAGTGTTAGTTGTTCATTCCCTCCCGCATAACCCTGTCATATATTGCTTCCAAGTTCCCCTCGGTCGTCCTGGTGTCCTTTTCCCTTCCGGTTCAAATACTTTTCTCGGTTTCCTTTCTTCACTACTTCTAAAAATCATGTATCAAGGATCCCATCCCAAATTTCTTGCAAAGTGGAGTGTATGCTCTGTCATGCGGTGAGTGTCCCTCCGTGTACGTGGGGCAGCCCGGAAGAACATTCAAACAAAGAGTACAAGAACACATAAACGCATTAAAAAACAACACTACAGTCTCTCACTACGCCAACCACATAATACAAAACAAACACACATTCAGCATTGAGAAGGATCTCCATACATAGGAAGCGGAAATAGATTTTGGCCCCGGATCAAATACGAAATTTCACATATTCATAGTATTCTTAATGACAACACCTCCCTGTCATATGAACAAATTCCTGACCTTTATTCTCCCCTTATGAAATTGGCTTTGAAATTATTTCCTTCTCACCCCCACCTCTCCAGTGCACTCCACCCTAATTCAAACAGTTGCAACCCTGAGCACGTTTCACAAATTCTTTCCGTCTTCTCACGTAAATTCCTGGTAAACCCCCCTCCCCCTCTCCAACCCATTACTTACAATATAATGACCTCCGTTCGGCGCCCTCGCCAAAAATTTCCTCCACCCGCAGGTACTTTATTTTGTCGGTTTGCTCATTCTGTATTTGTTTTCATTTATTTTTCCTTGTTTCCTTTCTTTTATTTCATAATTTCTTTTCCATACCTTTTACGTTTCATTCAATATTTTCTAGTTTTGTATTTCAATTATAGTCGTACTTTTATGTTATTTTGATGTATATTTTCCGATGTATGCTACTGACGATGGCTGCTATGCAGCCGAAAACGTTTTATGGCAATGATAAAACAATGAGCAACAGATAAATGACTTTCAATTTATCCTCTTTTGGTAATGTTGCCAACACCCCAATACTATCAAGTATAAAAAGTTAGAAGTTACAAAAAGTCACTGTAGAGCAAAACTCGATAAATAAGTCCATTCAAATAACTGCAAGGCCAGACAAGTGGAAGAGGGTGAATGACTCTGCAGAACAAGCGGAAGTGGCTGTTGGTAAAGGTGACTAGAATAACGCGGTTACTTTCGTCCAGAAAAAAACAAAATAACTGTCTAGTGAGAAGCAAAGAGGGTGGAGTGCTCACTGGAGAATGTCAAATGAATAGAATCACAGAAATGTATCAAGATTTGCTGAACGGAACGGTTGCCCTGGCCGACGGAAATGATAGCTCTGAAGCAAATATCTAGACATAGCGAAATAAAAGACCTAAATGGTATAAAGAATGGCTAATCTCCGGGGAAGGACAACTTATACTCATAACAGACCTTGAAATACTCATAACAGACATTGACACAACACGTACGTTGCATCCCCTTTTCAAGTGCGTATACAGAAAAGGGTGTCCTTTTTTAAAATCGAATTGGAGGCTCATTGGAGAAGAAGCTACGGAAGGAACAAGCGTGGTTTAGGAAGAACCGTACTTGCGTGGATCGCACGAATACCTTCAGTATGATGGTAGAACAGAGCATAGTATGAAACTCCACTCTATACCTTATGTTTAATGGTTTTGAACAGGCATTTGATCCCCTCGTTCATCAAAATATCTGGAGGGTATTAAATAGGTATGCAAGTTCGTGTTCACCCTTCTCCTATTGGCTTCTAGTGATCTTTGTTCATTACATTCGTGCGGTGCAGTGTGGAGCTCAGGCTGTGCCGTACCGTGTGATAAAGAATAGTGATTTTATATTGTGAAATGCCTCGAATTTTCGTGTGTTTCGTACCGGGGTGCTACAATGCAACAGGCAACCCGGAAATAACTTTCCACGCCTTCCCTACCCCACCAGAAAGGTAAGTAATTCTTGTCTCAGCGCCACTTCCCACATGGGCAGACGTACTTAGCTCAGTCGCTTTGCTGCGATTATTGTTGCTTATTTATTTATTTATAAATATATTTGTTACATTCTCTTGTAGACAACGGCAATGGATAAAGTGTCTGGGCCTGACTGGTGTGCGTGTCGCACGAAGTATGAGAGTCTGCTCAGCACATTTTACCCCGGACGACTTCCATGGTATGTTAAATGATAACGAATGTTACATTGAATATTTAAATTTATTATCTGTAATATCTAAGTAATGTATTCATGAATGAAATCTGTATATTAAATGATGAACATAAATATAATATAATAATATTTTATTGAACCACATAGATCATAACAATGATGTATGGCGTGTCATAGTAGTGACAACAATGACAATAATATTTGCATATAAGAATAACAACAATGTAATCATTTTGATACATTTAACCATATTCATTTAACTTAGACTACGTAGAAATTAATATAAAATACTATTATTTTGTACTATTACGGAATATTAATATTTAATTAGGCTATGGTTATTAGATATCTATTGTAGGAATTCTATTATTTTATTTTTATTTTATTAATTTATTTCGAGGTCTATATTTATGCTAAAACAATCATTTTTCGCATCATGCTCCTTCTGCACCTTTCTTCTAATGATTATCTGCAATATATTGTATGTCATACATTAGTTATTGTCATTGAGGAATTCTTGTATGACTTACTTATTGCCTCTGAGGAATTCTTGTTTACTCAAGTAGTTTCTGTCGTAAATATGGTTTGTTTTGAATGCTTTCAGTGTATTAATGCTTTTTAGGTTCAGTGGTAACGCATTATATAGCTGTATACGTTCATTATATGTGCTTTTTTGGCTAAGAGTGTATGTGGTAGGTGATATTTCTTGCCTGTCTAGTGTTGTGAACATGAACAGTGGAATTAAATCTGTAGAGTGGTCCTTTTTCTACTAGATCCTTTTTTACAAAGTACAAAGTTTCAAAAATGTACATGCATGGCAGTGGAAGTATTTTCAACTTTTCAAATAATGGTTTACACATAGAAACTTTATTAGTGTTGGTAATTGTTCGTATTATTCTCTTCTGTAAACTAAAAGTTTGTTTTGTTTCTGGTGCTTGTCCCCAAAATATTATACCATATTTTAGAATGGAAATGAAGTAAAATTATGACACTGCATTCTTGCTTCCAGTTCTGACTGATGTATGTGATCTTTTTCCAGGTTTGGGATACCTGAAGAGAAATTAATATAAAATACTATTATTTTGTACTAATACGGAATATTAATATTTATTTAGGCTACGGTTATTAGATATCTATTGTAAGAATTCTATTTTTTTACTTTTATTTTATTAATTTATTAATATGAATACCTATTGTTGCACCACACAATCACATGCGTATTATAATAGCAATATTTTTCTTCCTGTGTAGTCTGAACTGAAGTATAAAATTTTCTATGTGATCTTTTTCCAGGTTCGGGATACCTCAAGAAAAATGCCAACCCATCAATCTCTGCCT
>NNCF01126209.1:1093100-1103740 GCA_002313205.1 Laupala kohalensis
TTTTTTTAATATTGTATTTGTAAATGGGAAATGTAGCGTGCTATTGAATTGATTAACACCTTTCTCATTTGTTAAACAGAATGATATTCAACTTGTATAAATGAAAACTGTATGGTTTCTTCATAGATTATTGTAACTAGTTCATACTATGATATATCTATCGCTTTTGGTGACATGGTACTGGTGGATTGTCTTCATTTCTTTATCAATTATTTCTACTTGACCTTCATTAGATTTGTGGCATGTAATTCTCTCATGCAATGAGCAGAGGTATTTATACACCACTGTGGCTTAAAGCAAAACCAACATTCCATTGACAGCTTTCTATATAGCCTTTCTATGACAGCTTTTCTCATGTGACTTGTTTTAACAGTCTCATTTATTTATTAATGATATGAATAGTTGGTGGATATAAATAAATGAGTACCTTACTGCAAGTATACCCCATTTTTGTGTACGGGATTGTATATTTCCATTCATATGAGAATGTCCTGTAATCTTTATTATGAATAAATAGAATTAAGAGCAAGTATGTATTTTCTTTGTGTACATTTCCTGTCAATTGTCCTGTTTTCATTTTCTATTTCATATGTGTAGTAAAATATTTCAGTTATACATCCTGTTAACTATTCACAAATGTTAATTTTTTTAGGGAAAGTATTTTNAGCATGAGGTCGAGGGAGTGGGGGTTACAGTACCTGGTTGGGGAAGGGGGAGGGGAATCGGGAACTGCCACGCGCCCTGTGGCCGGTTTTTGAACTTGGTAGTTTGCGCATAACAATGTTAGGAGCGCTGAAAGCTGTTAATACACCGTTAGTATGGGAGAGGGGCGTCTGGTTTATAGTCTGTGCCCGCGGTGCGCCATCTCGGAAAAAGGATAAATGCGCACTAAGAGTATGAAACAAGAGGCCTCTTTTAAAAATTGCCACTTCGAAATAATAAAAAATTTACAATTAAACATTTTAGTATAGAAACGTAAAAGAATATAATCGCACGAAGAAGGTTCTGATAAGAAAGTAAGACTGTGAACATGAAGGCGTTATGAGCAGCGCCTCGAATTGCAACTACTACATCGCGTTCACGCTTTGTATATAGTTCAAAGTATCGGAAGGTGCCTGGCTACCTACCTCACTCTGTCAACAATTTCTTGTTCCAAAGCGTCTTGACCCATAGATGCTCCCTGACTATTCATATTCGAGTAAACACTAACATTCTTATCCTTGGCGTCCCGAATGATTCACCCACTGGGGAGACGATTACACTACCGTTGCGAACATCAATATCAAATGCTTGAAACTGGTTATTGTTTGGTGTCATTTTTAAAAACATTATGTGCAGAATCCGAAATTATATGGATATCTTGATCGTGCACGGTAAAAAATAATTTGCAATAAGAATATCCAGTAGGTGAATCATTCCGGCCACGAAGGGAAACAATAGAGAGTTTTTGCACAACGTACACGCTTCTAGCGTGTAACGTACACGGAAATTAACATTGATGATGCTAACCGTATACATGGAAAGATATAGTGTAGTCGATGCATTCTGCATAGCGTATCTTCCACTCAAATTATATTAAAAATTATAAACCCTAACAAACTACTTCTATGTAAGCGTACACAAGTAAACTGTACTGTGAGTACACCAGCTCGTGCTCATATGACCAACAAATATCTCGAATACCCTCAAATATCAACAAAACCTCAAATCCACACCAGAATTCGCAATGAACTCTCACTAGCGTACCACTAACATCATACGCAAACAGAGGCGTTGCAACGTATTACGCTAAATGTGTTAGTGAACCACTAACTTCTGGGCATGCGCAGAGACAACCATCTTTATTCAAATGAAGCAACGGAGGCAGGAGCAACTAAGACGAGCACAAGGAAATCGTGCTGCAAACCAGAGAGCCCATCCCATCACCCCCCGCCTCACCTTCAACATTGCTTCTCCACCGCCACCACTCCAAGCGTCCTTTGCTCAAGTTGTGCAAAGCGCCCAACCAATCCTCAATATTCAAACAACAAATGAAAATCCTCCAACGTCTGAACTATTCACCCTATTCAAAGATCTACAACAGTTTGTTCTGAAAGCGCTCATTACAGTGGAAAAGCAGGTCATAGCGGTCCTAAAATCTAACAGTGACATGATCACCAAAGCCCTTACCATCCTGGAAATTATTTCACACCGCGTTTAATGGACCAACACCCCCAAAATTTTAAACTTATCCTCCTGGAACTGCCGAAGGGATGTTACAGAAAAAAACCCTGAATCTTAAAACCTCTTGACGATTACAGCGTTCACATTTTCCTAATCCAGGAAACGTGGCTGGCACCACCTACCCCCTTAACCCTCTCTGGCTTCGTCGTATATAGAAAGCAAGCAAGTCTGACATACCAGCCCGTGGCGGAACTACCGCTGCCGTGCGTAAATCCATCCCACACACCCTCGTACCCGCTCCAGCTCTAAAATTGCTGGAAACGTCCTCAATAGACATCGGGACCACTCAGGGACCAGACATCACCACTTCGGCGAACAGAAGACCTGTCGTCGCATCCAACTCGTTGGGCACAGCAGATATCACCCTTCTGAAAAAACTCGGACAAAAATTATTATAGCACGAGAATTCAAATGCAAGAGCTACATATGGGGCCGCGCAGCCAACAACAACGCGGGAACCACCTTAAAGGCTTTCCTCGACGTCACCCCAGACGTACAACTACTTCCGACGATACTTGACATTTTACTCCACTCTAACACTCCATCAACCACGAACCCCCATCCCCCGTCAGAACTCACGTCTACCAGCAACTACCCCTTCCCTCCTCCCTTTACAGAAGTTAATACCCCTTCTTACTCTTCCTCCCTCCCTCATTCTCCACAACTGGAGAGAATTCACCTCCCGACTCAGCTCCAAAATTAACACGAATTTACCACTCAAGTCTCCTCAAGGCATCAAACAAATCATCGCCCACCTCACGCATCACATCTCCTGCAAACAAACCACCACTAACATCCCCACTCTACACCCCCTCCAACTCCGCCCATGAACTACTAGTCCGTGACCACCATAGAGCACAAAGATTCTTCTACAAAACATGTGACCAGGCAGGCAAAGAAAACATCCTTCGACAAAGACGAAACCTCAACGAAAAACTAAAAATCTTCCGAGGACAAACATGGGACTAATTCACATCAAAAGCTAATGTATCTACCAACATCTGGAAAATCACACAACTCCTCCAAAACCCATCTCAATCACAGATACCTCCACCGTCACCTACGACCCCGAGAAGTAAGCTGAAGACTTTGCCATCATGCTCGAGAGACGATTCTCACCACCCATACTCCCCCCACTGACCCCCCTGCACTTGTCCCCTCCCCTCTTCACAGAAGGTACATAGATGTTCTGGACGATAACTCAAGAGGAAACTAAAGAAGAACTCAAAAGGATCGACGTATAGAAGCCGGTGGTTCCGACCAGGTACGAGGGTGTCAGCAGAAGCACTTGCCAAAAGATGTTATTACCCTCATCACCAGACTTTTCAACGGCTGCATCTACCGCAGCCACTTCCACGAACCCTGGAAATCAGCCACCAAAACCAGGCAAATCTCACAAAGACCCAAAAAATTATCGCCCCATCAGCTTCCTCCCCATCCTAGGTAAAATTTTCGAAATATTATTTCACTCCAGACTAATGACCATTCTCGAATCAATCAACGTACTCCTGCCTTCCCAATTTGGTTTCAGATAAAATCGTTCCGCCCATCTGCAAGAACTTCGTCTATCTCAACACTTAACCCCCAACCTCAGTACACGCCGCTCAGCCCCCGCAATCGTCTTCAATTTCTCCCTCCCCTATGACTCTGTACATCACGACATCCTCAGATGCAAACTCATCTCTCTTATCCCCCAACATTTATGGAACTGCTCCATAACTACCTGGACTATCGCTCCTTCTTGGTCCGGTAACAAAAATCACGTTCTTCTACCCAACGAATCGCAGCAGTGGTCCCACAAGAAGCGTGTTGGTCCAACCCCTTTCTATCTATTCATCTCAAACTTATCAATCCCCCCACATAACCAGATTCCTATTCGCTGACGACGTAGCATTCGTGGCAAGTGCCAAAACGTTGCCTGCAGCCACAGAGAAACTACAAACATCCAATGATAAATTCAGAACTTGGAGTAAGCTAAATGGGTTAAAGTTAAATATTTCAAAAACCCAAACAATAATCTTCTCAAGGCAACACCAATCAAATCCATAGTTCACAAACATCCCGAATATATAAAGTAGAGGACACCATAATCCAGCGGTAATCCACTGTCAAATACCATGGCTTAAAATTAGACAGGAAACTTACATGGAATTCACACATCCAGGATCTCAAAAAAAATCTTAATCAAAGAATTGTCAGGCTTCTTCCAGTTCTACGAAACAGAGCAATAACATTAAAATCAAAACAAAATTTATAACGTCTTCCTAAAATGTTTTGCTATCTATGACCGGGACTTGGGCCATGGCAACCAAATCCCAATTTAAAAAAAATTGTTTTATACAACCCGGCTTATCGACCTTTTGGCCATTACCTGGGCTAGAGATATAAGAACAAAAAGAACACAGATATATAGATGTTATATCCATTAGTGTTTTTTTGTTCTTATATCTCTCTTCAGTTTCACCGCGAGAAAGTGGGGAACCCCCTACTATCTAGCTGTACACTTTCTTCATATCAATTATTGAGTAAATATATTCTTCAAATTTTCTATATATTTCCTCTGTGCAATATATTCTGTCCCATACTTATCACTATATATTCCACGTTTCTTTAGCACTTTCATCCATCGTGCTCTTTTTTCTTCCACGATCTTACAATTATGTAATACATGACTTACTGTATCTAGCTCTTCACCACATAAACACCATTTCCTTGTTGTTAGATCATTTATACAAGTATTCCTTGAAATTTCAATGCCCTGTTAAAATCTCATATACCGACGGTGTTGCCTCAAAAACCACCTGTTTTGATGACTAAACTTCACTTCCGTTATGAATCTATACTTACTCTTCCTTCTTCAGCCTTATCCCATCTTATATTCCAGCAATTTATTAATTCTTTACATATAATCTTCTTCCATCTTTTTATGGTCTTATCAAGTTGTACTGTTCCCAATTGCACTATTTCTCCTCTCCGTATCTTCCATCTTAAGTAATATTTGTCAATTTCTAAATCTATTACTCCCAATAACACTTTGCAATGCTTCGGTTGATGTACTCTTGTACATACCACTCCAGAGCAGAAAATATCTTCTTTGTGTAGCATACAATTTTCTTTCAATGTGCTTATGCTTGCTTTTCTCATACCATGCTTGAAATCCGTATACAATATGTGGTCTGAATTTTTTCTTGATATAATTCCACCAATTGCCTTGGTCCTATTGTAGTTTTCCTAATGTCAACTCTTTGTAATCCATACATTACTTTCTTTATTTTTTGATTTATGTGCTCTAGGTGACTTGTAAATGTTAACATTATCAATAATTATGATTTAATACCTTATTAGCTGCCTTAATTGTAATCGCCATTTTGGAAATTCAATAATTCGGTCTCTTCTGCTTTTCCCTCGCTGCTGTAAACCAAAAACCATTCCCTCTGATTTTATTTTCGAAATTGTTAATTTAATTTCTGCGCATTTTTTTCTCAAATATAATTGTACTTTTTATCTCCAGATCCTTTCGGCTATTTGTCTCTACTAACATGGCTATGTCTTCGTAAGCAATAATTTCAACATTCTCTTGGTCCATCGCTTCTAGTATAACATTAATAACCACCTTCGAAAAAATTGGGCCGGTATGGCTGTCCTGTGAACAGCCTTGTCGCATTGTACTGATTATTTTTTCATAACCTATTTCTCAAATAACATTCCGGTCTTCCAGATACGACCTTATTAACTTCATTAGTTGCAATGGTATTCTTCTCTTTTCCAATTCTGTTATTATCGTGGACCATTGGGCACTGTCAAATGCTCCTTGAATGTCATACATACAAGGAGTACATACCTTGATGTTCTTTCTTTGACCTTCCTTAACAAGTGCCCAACCGCATCCTCTGTTCCTATTCCAGTGGTGAAGCCGTATTGGTTAGCATGCAACATTCCTTTTAATTTTTTTCCAATATTGCCGCTAGTATATTGTCTAAAAATTTTCCTATTCCAAGTAAAAAAGTGATTGGCATGTACGATATGCTTACTTGTTAATCTCTGTTTCCCGGCTTTAGGAATTACTTCAATAATCAAATTTTTCAATTTCGCGGAAAATATCCGTAACTGTATCAATTTTGGACAATATTCATAATTTCTTGTCCTAAAATTGGCTCCTTTATCTTTATCATCTCATTCGTCATACAGTCATATCTAGGGCTCTCTCTTTTGAGTCCAATCACTATTTTCAATACCTCTGCATACGTTAATTGTTCTTCATTACTTGGCTCCACCTACTCATATTTCGTTTTGCTTTATTTGCTCTTCTTCTCCATGTAATATGACCTTTATCAATTGTTTACCCGTATCTCTCCAGTCAGTTGTTATTGTATCTCCCTTTTTGATTGTTTTCTAAATCGTTCTCTTCTTGATTTTCTCACTTCCTATAAGCCCCAAATATTCGTTGACATGCTATCTGATACAAATTTCTCCCACTCTGTGCGTTTCCTTTTCCTAATTAACTTCTTATCCTTATACGTACTCTCTATAAACTTTTCGCCCCATTTAATGCATTTCCGTTCACTTCTGCATCCTTTTTATATCGCTTTCTCTTTATGTTTCGTACCCTCTTGGCTTCCTGTAATTCTTCGTCCCAGCATGTTTCTCATCTCCTCTGTCCCATTATCTTTTTGTCACAATGTGGCTCTACTATTCTCAATATAGTTTGTTGAAGGTTTTCTACCCGCTGATCTATGTATTCTGGATCACCTGTTATCATATATTTCATGCCCATTTGTTCTTTCCGAAACTTTCCCCAATTTATTTTCCTATAATTTAATCTTCTCCTTTCTTCCTGATTCTTATTTTTTTCTTCTTCTATTATAAAAATTGTCTAATAATCACTTTCGATCTCATTAATCTCCTTCATGGTTGCCGTAGTACGTTGGAATCCCGTATATAATTATTATCTTTAGATCTTTCTAAGGAATTATTTTATCTAATTATTTTCCTCCCTGGTTCTCCGCATGATCTCCCCACAATGTGGATCTACTGTTTCAATCTCCACACAAATATATTTCCTGTCCTCTATAGCTGTATAATATTTATCTTATCGCAGGAAATTTCTTGTCATTTTACTTCCAAATATCACGTGTACATTTACTATAATCACATTTGTCTTCTTTTACTAGACCTGTAGATCACCTGTACATCCATTTCAGTGTATTCTTTAATTTCCATGACGTCTAATTGTGTGTTACATATGAGAATAGCTGATCGTCCTCCATAGCAATGTATACATCTCATCTGTATTGGTACGTAAGTTATATACCATTTGTTCAAATATGACTCCTTTATGGCGCTTGCATCTATGCTGTTATCTTCTATATATTTTGTTAAATCCATTTCCTCTTGTAGGCCGCAGTGCAAATTTTTCTGTATCACTTTAATTCCCATAGTTGGTATGCTGCTTTATTATCTCTTACCTTCTCGTATTTCTCACATTCCCGACTCCACACACTATGATCACTCCTCCTATTCTTTCTCCTACAATTGATGTAAACTGGTTTTTCTGTCTACTTTGCAATCTCCCTGGTCATGTCCTTTTCTCTCCTCAATGTCCACAATATTGACCCTTATCTTTAAAATATTTTGCCAAGTGGCGAAAACGGAGGCACGAATAGCACCGAGGTGGTTCGATAAACGTGTCTATTGTTTTATCTAAATCCAATGTAAACTTTTCCTTGCTGTATTATTTATCTATGTAACGCACTTTCCATTTCTAACAACCGGTGTTTCATCCTCTATTATTTCTTCCCTATCTTTTTAACTATTCTTATTTTATCCCTTTCGGTACCTCCATTCTGATGTATCAATTTGTGTATTAACTTATCTTCTTTTTGCTAATCCACATTATATATGATTACTTTCGGGTCTATCTACTTCGGTAGCTCTATTTGCAACTTCCCATGCGACATTAAATTCTTTCCTACCATTGTACTCATATTACCCTCTTCCGTATTAATAACATCTCCCCACGAATCATCCTGCAATGAGCTATTTTGACTATCTCAGGTGTCTTTCCTAGCAGTTCATGTACTTGCTGTGCTATATTTATTTTTACAGCCTCCAGCTTTTCCACACCAATATTACCTTTTCCTTTTTTCTCCGCCTTCGTACCATTTCTGCTAAAGTTCCTCCTGCTTCTTGCTCTTCTTCTTTCCACTGTATCGTATTTGCCTATCGTGTGCATTCCTCTATCTTGCGTTTCAGCTCCATTGTTATTTCTATTTGTCCCTGTTACTTCCTCTAATCCTTTTCCTTGCTGTTCTAACACTCCCGCATGTTCTTTACTGCCTACTATCCTATTTAACAATTGCTCTTTTTTTCTTGTTCTCTTTCCTGATACAAGTTCCAACGCTCGTCTATTACTCCTCTCAGTCTTTCCAACATGTCTTGCAAACCCTGTTGTCTTATTATCCCTAATTTATCGATTTCCAATTTCTTCCTTCCATTATTTACTTCTTTGCTCCCTGTAAATTCTCTGTTTCTCTTATCTCCTTTCTCAATTTCTCGTTCTCTTTTCTATACTGTTCACAATTTCTCCACAATTCTTTTATTCCATCTTTAATCGATTGCCGTTTTTCCCTGAGTTTTTTTTAAATTATCATTTTCCGTTAATCAATGTAACTGATCATGTATTCGTCTTTCTTCCAATTTATCAGGCCCTGTTTTGCGATATTCACGTGTCCTTGTTGTTATAGTATTTCCATCATCCCTTGTGGTACTATAATCGCTACCGCGTGTACTCGTCGGTATTTGAGTATGACTCCTCGTCTCTAGTTCTATCTGTTCTTTCTCTATTGCTTCATGAGGTCTTCTCCTTTGCGTCATATTCCGTTTTGTTTTTCACAATCAAGTATTTTATTGCATAGGGTTTAGTGTGTCCTTATACATCTTTAATTGTACATATTTTTCCAAGTTTTCTCCTGAAATTATTTATTATTCTGTGGATTTAAAACACATTCTCCAAGGGTCGTACCGAGGCAAATAAATTTTATTTGGTAACAATCGGCGCAGTAGTTAATAGTTTCTTTCGTAAACTGCTTGTTTCCGTAACGTATATGTTTCCAATATGGCGACTTTGGGCTGATCAAAATGTCTTAAATTTTTTATCATTGTATTCTCTGTCTTTGTCCCTATCAATCTGTTTTCAAAATTTTTGTTACGTTTGTTTAACTGAATTTTAATGTCATAATTTCAATTTATTATTATTTTATGCACTCAGTGGTGTGTATATTCTCCAAACGTTGTACTGAGTTAAATAAATTTAATTTGGTTCCAATCTGCGCAGTACTTCAGCAGTTGTTTTTTTCGAAAACTGAACGTTTCCATAGTACTTTTCCAATATGGCGGTTTTAAGCTGATCAAAATGTCTCAAATTTTGCATATGGTATCTCGAGTCCCTAGTAAGCTGTCTTGCAAAACAAGGCACCAGTACCTACTTTAGTTCCTAAGTTATACGTCTCTTCCTCTTTTGCAGGTATAAAGTTCCATTGCTTTCCACCACAGCACTAGTTCCCTTTCCCTTAACGTGACATAGTACAGTACATGTAGATCACAGACTATAAACCAGACGCCCCTCTCCCATACTAACGGCGTATTAACAGCTTTCAGCGCTCCTAACATTGTTACACGCAAACTACCAAGTTCAAAAACCGGCCACAGGGCGCGTGGCAGTTCCCGATTCCCCTCCCCCTTCCCCAACCAGGTACTGTAACCCCCACTCCCTCGACCTCATGCTTCATATTTTCACATTAATTTAGCTGAAAATACTTTCCCTACAAAAATTAACATTTGTGAATAGTTAACAGGATGTATGACTGAAATATTTTACTACACATATGAAATAGAAAATGTAAACAGGACAATTGACAGGAAATGTACACAAAGAAAATACATATTTGCTCTTAAATCTATTTATTCATAATAAAGATTACAGGACATTCTCATATGAATGGAAATATACAATCCAGTATACAAAAATGGGGTATACTTGCAATAAGGTACTCATTTATTTATATCCACCAACTATTCATATCAATAATAAATAAATGAGACTGTTAAAACAAGTCACATGAGAAAAGCTGTCATAGAAAGGCTGTATAGAAAGCAGTCAATGGAATGTTGGTTTTGCTTTAAGCCACAGTGGTGTACAAATACCTCTGTTCATTGCATGAGAGAATTACATGCCACAAATCTAATGAAGGTCAAGTAGTAATAATTGATAAAGAAATGAAGACAATCCACCAGTACCATGTCACCAAAAGCGATAGATGTATCATAGTACAAAACTAGTTACAATAATCTATGAAGAAACCATACAGTTTTCATTTATACAAGTTGAATATCATTCTGTTTAACAAATGAGAAAGGTG
>NNCF01126211.1:473-19284 GCA_002313205.1 Laupala kohalensis
TATTCGGGAATCGTTCTATATAATTCTTTGCCCAAGAATATAAAAGATATTATGAAATTGAATATCTTCAAATCAGCGGTTAAAAACTACCTCCTGCACCAGTGCTTCTACAATGTAAAAGAATTTATTGATTTTAACAAAAGTTAAATTCGTCTTGTGCTTTATCACGCCATTGCTGTAGTACTTTTTAAACAACTTATAACAATTTCAAAAACTATTTTCTTGCATGATTGTGTTGTCTTATGGCTCATATTAATTTAGTTTTATGTGTACTCAACTTTGGCACGGTTGTGTACATAAATTCTGTAGCCCCATCCTGGCCCGGGTTTTTCTCCGTTTTTCCTTCGGGTAGAGGCGGATTTATTATACAGGTTCTCTAGGCTTTGTCTAGGGGCGTGTTTATTGTAACAATAAATCGTGAATTTAGTGTTATTTCAATTCTTATGATTTTTAAACACTATACTCAGAATAATCTATAGTTCGATAATAACTTGTACATGTAATTTTTTGCTTAAAATTACAAACATATTGACATTCTATTAGTATTATAACTCGCAGCTAACGTTTTATATTATCTAGGAACTTTTGCTTAAATTTTTGAATCCGCCTCTGCCTTAGGGCTCTTGATCGGAATTGATGGGATGGTCCCTTGCTTGCTTCCGGAGANTTTGACAATAAATTTATTATTATTATAGACTTCTTATTTATCTGACTGAACACTTTTAGCCAATTTATAAAGAGTCTGACTCTCGGCGACATATACGTGTTGTATACCAGTTTAACGTACGAACATAATCATTGCGATAACATCTTATGGACAAAAATTGTCGTTATCCAATCCAAACTCTGGAGATTTTCTTATATTTACCATCGAGTTCGTCAATTTATTTTTAAAACAATATTTATTTTTTTAATTTCAGACAAATTTTAATATTTTTATTCATATGATTTCGAAACAAAAAATTTAGAAATAAATTATTTAGCAACTTAAATCGGTGTAGAAATGTAATATATCGACAAAATATAACATGATATCAAGAAATATGTGTAAGTCTTGGAACATGTACTATTATCTCTTCCTCTTTATCTTCGCCAATCAGAGTGGAACGTGAAGAGGAAGGAAATGCGTAATTGCGTGGGCCATCCATCGGAAGAGGGGCTCGCAGCAAGAACGAAAACACTCTCACAGCCCCAGCCGCTCGGTCGTTGTAGGCCTTCATTCAGAGAGCGCGTCACCTCCGCACAGGGCAACCAACGCAACACCAAAAAAACCCGTGCCTCCGTTCGTTGCTTCTCGTCAGTCCGGCCGCTCCCTAAACGCCCCCGCTGCGACGCTTCGCAGGGGTTTTGCAGGAAATGAAAACTAAATTGCTTCGCTGTAGAAGGGCAATCATCCCATATTCATCTTCATTTCCTTATTAACGACCGACGTGCAATGCGCGCGCGGGAAGGACGCGCCGTGTTCGTCCTCTGTCTTCTTGGTCACGTGACTGACTTATTCGTGGTGGAGGGGGGAAGAGGAAGCTGTGCTATAAACAGGGAAGTTTAACACCCCGGGGGATTCACCGTGTCCGCCGTACACGATCTCCCTCAATCGCAAGGGCCGTATGTCGCGATGGTATCACGGAATTAGGTTAGCACCCCCGGGTGTCCAGTGTTGGGTACCACCCCCGCGTGCTCTGTGTCGATGCCGACCCTCCTCCCCCTCCCTACGACCTCTCGCGCATAAAAATTCATTGTGGGTTAGTAACAATCGAATATAAGCAACATCGTTAGGGGACGGATTGCGCTGTGCCGGAGGGAATGAAACCTCTAGGTAGGGGTGGTTGCTATGGGAACGAGTTTGTTATTAAATAGTGTACTGTAGATATCGTGGGACGACATGGTACGAACGACAACGTATGAGTTTCAATTCGGTCTCGTACTCGACGCAGATTGTGACGTAAATGCATAGGAAACAGTTGAAGGAGGGTAAGGGTCGCGTGTAAAATGAATGGCTTTCCTAATGCCTTCGAGGAAGGAATGAGAGACGTAAATCTGGAGAAGAGAGAAGCATGGAAAACAACTGAAGAGTAATTCAATTCGATTTGTTGAGAGGGAAGAAATAGAAAAGAATAGAATGCAGAATAAACATACTCGGATGAAGGAAAGAGAAGAGAAAGGAAACAGCGATTCATGTTTGACTGAAGTTGACAGCTGTGTAAAATTAAATATTGCACGTATTACTACAGCGTTGCTCTCGAATGATGCATGCTGCTTAACATGTAAAGCAACAACAACAAAAATTAAACCAAAGATGACAGATAATTTATAGGATTTGATAACCATAATATATCCCGACATTTTGGCTTTCCGATGGACTTATCTCCAGAGATACTATGATGTCTTCAGTGAAAAACAATAAAAACGAAACTTTGGATTATATTAATTATATCTATAAATATTTCGTGTCAATTGAAAACATCAAAAATATCTAACGCTTCCGTACAAATGAAAATCTTCATAACAAGTATTGCATCATCTAGACAAGACGGATAATAATATTTTTTTTTAAGTTCAGCAAAATATTGTTTATAAATTTCCACCACTTTCAATTCCGGACTACGTTTGCTTTCGATAACACATCCTCGTCTTATTCATTAAAACGGTAGAAGGTCTGAAACGAAAGTAAATGTTTGTGAACAATAGGTTAATAGGTATGTGAAATGGCACCAAAAAACTGAAAAAATTCCGAAAAACAAAACAAAACACAAAAAGAACGTAAAAAGGAGAAACGTACCACACAAAAAAGATTGAAATTAACGACAGCACATGATATTTTTATCCCGTTTGTAGTTACCATTGCATAACAAGAGTTTGATATTTAGAGCACGAAGCAAAACTTCACACCATCGTGGATTTAACATAATTTAATTCGCTTCTCATGAGACTTGTTGCTCTGTTCTCCATGCCAAGCAGCTTTATACATCTTTGGCAACAATTTGTAAACTATGGTTTTCATTACATTTCCTTTTTAAGATCATTTGTTCAGAGTTTTGTTTGCGATTCCTAAAGCCATGTTCAAAACAAAAATACTGAGTAAATGATGAAATTGTTTACTCTGCGGATACCTCGGAATGACTACTTGTACACTTATATATGAACTAATTAGTACTACATAATGAGTACACTTAGGTCCGAATTTTTCCCTTACTACGTAACTGGCCTCATATTATTGACGATCGAAGACGTGGAGTGGTTTTAAAAGAATGGGACTGGAATATATATACGGTTCATTTTGAATTTTCAAAAGAGAAAATAACTTTGTAAATTAAAATTACAAATAATAGAAACAATGAACCATGTTAAATAATAGTCATTTCTTAACTTAAAGTAACTCCAAAGTACAATAATTCCCTTAAGATTTATTTTCGTTAGAAATATTCATTTCATTGGGCATCAGAAAAGACGAGTATCGTACTTTTTCTCAGTCAATTTTTCTGATTTTCCCATGGACATTTAAGGTTATTAAGTACCATAAATATATTTATATAGAACTTACTTGGGTTACTCTGTTTTATTTATCACATAACTTTTATGAATATGTGGGTCCTACAAAAATAATATGTGAGAAGAAAAATAACCAGGATGATTCAGGAAAATGTGTTGTTTTAATTATATGACATGAGAATTTAAAACATAAAAGGAAATTTTTAAACTTTCATCGGAGCTATTAATCATGTACGTTACGGGAAACAAATGATTGTTAAATTGTTCCAAATAAGATAAGAAAATTGATTACATAACTTTGGAAAACGTGACAAATTAACACATCTATGAACTTGTCTGTCCGGTACAAACAAGTTCATACTGACTCCGGCCGCGGAAGCTTACGTTTATATTTAACACATCTAGTTTGAAAACAGTTTATAGCACTTAAAATAAAATACTTTTGAAATCTTTCAGTCAGTTTCGAGGACTTGATATACACGAAAAATATTCTCCAGACTTTCATTCGATTTTCAGTCCTTAACTACCTCGAAATATGTTACCTGTTCTCACTCTTTAAGAAGTATAAAATTCTTTCACCCTCTTAACACCAATGGTTAATTAATGTCACTTCATATGTCTTTGTTTTTGAAACTCTCTTTCTCTCTCCTCTGCCTTAGGGCCCTTGATCGGAATTGATGGGATGGTCCCTTGCTTGCTTCCGGAGAGTAAATTAGTTTATTGTCCTCCACGTGGTCATACGCAGTTTGTACTGTTTTTGCCAAAAAATTTATTATTATTATTATTATTGTTGTATTTCAACTTTATTTATTTTATTTGCTCAATATTTTTAGCCTTACTCCGATAATGGTGTAATTTATTTCTTTGTTAATAAATACCTGTATCATAAACCCTACCTCGGTATGAAAAATATATTTGAAGGAACACTCATGACTTAATATAAACCTTGATTTTCATAAACCCTCGTTTCATGATTTCTTCAATCATCATTTCATATACGAGAGCACTCCATGCGCCATTAAACTCATTTCAACTCGTCTACGACCAACTCGCGTAGTTATCACAGAATAACAGCGACACAGCGGGTGGCGAATCGTCGACAGATTTGTCAACCCCCCTCGACGCAGCGCTGTACAATTTTTCCCCGCCTCACTCCCTCCCCACCCCCAAAGGCCACCAACTCATCGTGTATCGTTCATCTCAGAGATAACGATCTCCCTTGTCACAAACGCGCCCCGTAAAATTACATTAATGCGCAACCATAATTTGATTTCATTTTCATATTAATATCTGTAGCGACAGTTCCGTCACAGTGAGTAATGAGTCCATGCCCTGAGCACCTGCAATACGGTGTGGAGTCCCTCCCTTTGGATGTTGAGGGTCAGATTAAGTTGTTGGAAGAGGAAATACGTTTCATTTACGTATGGTCTTTGGAATCATGGACGCCAGATGGGAGAACAAAATAGATTAATTCCCCCTAGAATGATAAAATTTTAAATCTAAATATTTTGTACAACAACTGTCTCTTACAAATTTTACAAAAAACAAAACGAAATTATTTCAGAAACACACAAACTAAAACCACATATTTGGACTTACACTTCATATTTCTTTTTGTTTTTATCTGTTCCTTATCTAGTCTTTACCAGCGTTTTGATATCACTTGGATTTGTTTTGTCAAAATTTATAAAGTTAATTGAAGGAACTTGAAGAAGCAAATGAGAAGTTATTTAAATGAGATATTTTACAGAATTTGCATATAAATATGTCGATTCTTTTGTTGCTTTTGATACAGTTTTTTTCCTTCTCTTAGTCCCATTCATTCCTTTTCTCTTCTATTTTCGCTCACCATGGCAAAAAAATCTGTTTTTCCTTTTAACCCCACCTCTGACATCATCATCCGTCTTCATTTGGGTGGAGAACGTCTTTGTAGCGTACAAATGTGCAGAAGGGGAAGAGGACAAGAGGAGGAGGCTGCTGGAGACAATCCTGCACTGCTACTGCTGCCGGGGGAGGGGGTAATCCTGCAAATAGGACTCATAACATCCCCGCTGCCACACCTACCTCCCTCCCTTCACGACGACGTGTCGCTCAGGGCGATAGGAAACGTAGCAGCAGCATTGCCTCTAGGGAAGAGGGGCACGCGGGAACAGAGAAAGTCAAGGCGATGGGACACGTTCTGTCAAAGGTGCTATTGCGAATTAAAAGACTTTGGTAGATTCATTAGACTGGCAGAGGATTCCAATGGAAGAAAGGGTATTCACCAACCACACAATCTTCTATGTTTTCCCAAGAGCTACATCCTAGGAGGGTTATGTTCAATTATAGAGTAGTATTTATTTGAGGGGTGATGATAGGAAATGAGATGGATTGTTGAGTGGATTGGACAATGCATTGACCCACTGGGACAAAAGAAAACTCAGCTTAAAGTTGAGTGACAAAAGATCATGAGAAATAATATACGGAACATCACATTTTAGGCATTATGACAAATTACATTTCAATAATAGAATACTCAAAATGAGTGTTTCTTGCTAACTCTGAAATAGTAGCTTACAAGCCATGGATAAGACACAAACCTTCTTCTCTTATCATTTCTACCACCAATATCATTGAGTTCCAATAGATCGGAATAGAAAAGACAAGAATATATATTACATCTGGTGTCAATGGAAAAATGAAATGAGCTATAATAAAGTAAGCTTCGGTTAGTTTAAGATGTACGGAGTTTATTAATAGTGACTAAAGTAAAAGTAAAACTATTCCTGAACATGCCCCGAAGATACCCAAGGGTTTCGCGGAGGGTAGAGCTCCGCAATTACTTGATCTAGGAGGAAGAGATGTGGTCAGCATCTCTCTCCGACAGGTTTGACCCCAGGATAAACCCTGGTATTCATTTTACAGCAGGCTGAGTAGGTCTGGGAGTCAGTCTGGGAGTTGAGGTGTGATGAAAAATCCCGAACCCCAGCCATCCAACCAGCAACTCAGCGCTCTACCCACTGAGACACACTGACTCCATTAATAGTGACTACGAAACCTAAAAGACATGCACCATTTACCTAAGAGTGCTCGGTATAATTTGCTGAATATTACGTAGCGTGTCAACTTGTGAATTGGTTTGCGTTGAATGAGATGCAGTGATGTTAGCAGAAAACGAAACAAAAATGGAGGCCGAACGACCGACAAAATAGAATTGGGGTCCTATTTAAGTAATATTTTACTTTACAGTTTTAATGGAAATAAACTGAATTTGAATCAACGCATAAGGGATCATTACTAGCAACAACCCGCCTCCACTGGTATAGAGTTCAAACGACACATTACTTTCCATAGTGCAGGAAGATTTTCTCTTGGTCTTTTTCAAAATATTTCCTTTAATTTTATTTTTAGACATCAACTAAAAGATGTACACGTCTCCCTAGCACCCAAGGTTCAAATTATGAGTGAAGAGTCTTTTTCAAGTACATTCATCTTCTATTGTTGGAGTGGGTAGCGATTAAATCGAATAAACCACCAGAAAATTTCTTAACAGTTTCTCTAGGTATAGCGTATTCTATGATTCCACATTCTTCATTTGTCTAGTCTGAAAACGTGGGAGGTAAATAAATAACGTGACCTTTCTATCGGTTAATTTCTATTTCGCACAATTGACATAACGTCAGATGAAATGCAAGCGTTTCGTTTTTCCCTTGTTAGTCACGTAAGTGTGTACCTGCTTAGAGAAGTCCTTAGTTTCACCGTCATTCCATCCAATACACCTTCGATGATCCGTAACTTCTTGTCCTCCAACTTCTGAGAGGAGGTATTCCGCGTGCCAACACTGATGCAACACTCACCCTTACCACCCAGGGACCACAGTGGCCTGAGGGAATGAAGAGAGTGGCTCCCGGACATCTTCAGCTCTGAGGGTGTTTTCATAGGGGTTGTTGTGTTTACACGAGGGAGCTAGGCAACCAGAGGTGCGGCTTCGTAAGTGAATGGACATCATGACTTTGAAGGCTGGTTGGGGTGGTTACAAAGCTTTTCATACAGCCGAAGCAAGGTGGAGGGGTCGAAAAGTGGGATGTGACGGATTGATATCCTCATACTAAACTAGTTCTTTAAAATTTGAATGATAGTAAGTTGTCGGAAAATGCAACTCCTCACTTCTTAGGAAATGGGATACTTGATGCAAATTCTCATATGGAGCATGATTTGCTATACAACTAGCATCCATCGGATGTTGAAATCAATGAACTTCCAATTGGGTTATTCACCAAAACTTCATATCACCGGCAAAACGTTTTTGCATTTGGTTCGTTCGACAAAATTATATAAGGGAAGTAAATAGCGCAGAAAGCCAGTGACCCGTGGAGTCTACAATTCAATATGGGCCTAGAAAATCAGCGAGAGGAGTTGACATATGATGATCAAGATGGCGGAACCCCGTCTCGGCAGGTATTCAATCTCACGACCACCCGCATGGCTGTGCCACGGCTATCACTTTGCGTCCTACGTTCTCGGACAGAGTAGTTTCTACGTTGTTCCTCTGGGACGAAGCGGAAATGCTGTAGATTCGCAGAGGGGTGCACGGCGACGTCCGCACATGGGATTTGACGGAGAGGGAGGGAGGCGTGGGGTGGCGTCGAGGATCAAAGAGACCGCGCGAGGGGATGCGTCGACGAGCTCCCGGTGGCGCGGCAGTGGAGCCCCTGGTGTGAAATACCGACTTCATTACGATCCGATGCCGCTCTTCCCTCCGTTGAATCTTCCAACGCACCACTTGACGCTATTGTGCGTCGGGTTTTACTTTATTCGCTTCCTTTGCTTTGTGGAATCGGTAATGGCAACGAAGGCAACTCTTGTTGAACATTGTAAAACGATTTCTTATTACTGTATATGATAATCATTCTAGTAATATTCTAATATTTTATACGATCTTTTAGGTAGATATTAAAAAAAAAAAAACTCGCAACGATTCGACCACTATTTGGATAATTTCAGGTAAAAGTTCATAAATAAATAAATTATCTCGACCACATACAATAAACAAAAAAGACCTACACATGCATGGAACAATACTATAGAAATTAAAATTAATAAAGAAATACACCATCGACGCAGAATAATTATAATGAACTATTATAAATTTTAGATAACCTGTCTGTATTCATCTGTAAATTTGTAGTAGTAGCGTTTGCAGTGAATGTAAAATATGTAATATTCCGGAAATAATAATTTGAAGTTATTTGATTTCTGATCTTCTATAGGGACTTTATCTCAATGTGTCGAATGATCATCATCCACACGGTGTAATGAAATAACATTATATTGTTGTAAGTTTATATTACGTCGGTATTCTTGGATGAGAAATTATTCTGTCTAATGCACTCTCTAACTTTCTGTAGACAGTTCATCAACCTCATCTAACCCCTTCACTATCATATTACAAGATTGTTTATTTTACAAACCCACAATGTTTTCTCGAAGAAAAAAATCTCCATAATAATGCGGATATTACTCGATGATACGTTATTAAATATTGTCAAATATTAAGTGTTTTCTTTATCAAGTGAGTTAAGTATAATCAAAAGTATTTAAAAATGGAATAATCTATAAAAAACATAACACCTAGAAAAAACACAATTCAATACCCACTCGGAAAAGAACACAAACTGTAATTCATAACTTCATTCCATCATATCATAGTCATTATTCTGATACAAGTATGGTTCACGTTAGCTGTGACATACGACCACAAAACTGCAATGGTACTTGAAGTATCTTCATTGTTACCATAAAATAAATGAACAATCGAAAGAAAAAGAATCAAAATTAAAAGGGATTTACCTCTTAGAATGGTTGTCGATAAATATCGAAATGTAATTTCCTTTTTTCAATCCAAAGCTACAAATATTTATGAAAGTAAGTAAAGTTTTAGAAGGTTGCTAATGGAGAGCAGTGAATAAAGGGAGGAATCATCGAAGAGCCAAAGAAAGAGGAGATGAATTACAAATTTGATCACTCAGTATGATTTAAAAGACAACTGTGGAAAGGTAGTAGGTTGCATTTAAGGCTAGACGAGATACAAAATCCTACCTAATACTAAGAAGTACCTCACACGTCCTTCATGAGCGCGCATGATTTAATACTTTAGAAATATTTTTTTAAAAGGCGGAAAATAAAATGATTGAATGATTCAAGAAAATTATTATTTTTCCTTTTCAACTTGGAAGGTGATGGTGCTATCTTCACGTGGATTCTGTGTACCTCAGATCGTCACACTCTGAAACCATGAGAATGAGGTTTTCGTTGCTAAAGTTCATCTCGTAGTGGTTTTCTTCACTTTTGGGATTTAAAAAAATCCTTAAGCTGGAGAGAATCNACTGACAAAGTCATCTGGTCGCGAAAAAGAATTTGTCGCCGAATAATTCGAAATCAACCAATCTTATATTTTTGTGAATAAACTAATACTTAAGATATCTGCTTTTTATGACTCCCCATCTTTTCCCTATAAGTAGAGTAAATAAGCAATGTCCATTCTGCTCCAAATGACCTATACCAATGAACCAATCCTCAACGCATTTGACCTTTCCATGGCAGCGTCTTCCTCACATAACCTTAGGGCAGCGGAGAGGAAATTGCGTTTAGTCTTTGAAGGAAGTGAGTTAGAATGTGGACACGTGCGAAAGGTGAAGGATTGGGAGTCACAGATGGGAAAGGTCAAACGCTGTTTACAGCTGTGTTTAACGCTGGAAAACCATTATTTAAACTTCCATTAAAATGCCCAACATTCACCCTTTTTAATCAAATTTTCCACTACAATATTATACTTCGAATTTTGTATTGTACATTTATGTATATATATATATATATATATATATACTGTCTCTTATACACATCTAGATGTNAATTATCTTACGAAGTCGAAAAGTACAATCCTTGACGGGTTGGATATATTTCCACGACACATCCCCTTCATATCACACACTCCCCTTCAGAATGCGATGGTTGACATATGGAGAGAGGCGATAGCCTTAAACCATCTCTAACGAATTGACACCTCGTACAGCGAATCTATCGGTCGAAGGGGAAAACGTTCTGTCAATTGTTCACAAGTGACGTGACTTTGACGGGAAGACAGCCATGCAGGGGAAACCGAAATTGAGATTTGTAAATCACTAGAAGTAAAACTTCCATTTCTCTAAAGAATAAGAATCTTTAACGAATGTGAAGTTACAAATCACATAGCGCAAATGTGAACTGAAAATTTGAATAGATAAAGTATCCTGGAAAATAAACGTACAAATAAGAAAACAATGAAATAATATGTGCCTCATAATTATGCCACCAGTATTGATAATATTTTTTCCGACTCCTTAAGCCATAAATCTGTCTTAGTTTAAGAAACTTTTTCTAACAATAAATGCTACGTCATGTTATAAAAACAGGGGTTCGTCGACATGAAATCAATGAGGCAAAGTCATACATCTGGGAGTAATTTTGGGATCATTTTAATGCAAGACCTGCGTCTGGAGTATAAAAACAATTTGCTTAACCTCGAAATTATGTTTAATTTCATCAACAATTGATTTACATTTAAAAAATTCTTAATTGACAAGATTGTGGGTGGGACTGGGAATAAAATCCGACTCTNCCCCCCCTCCATTGCCAGTTGATATTTTTACTGCCTTGCTCAACTGTGTTCTGTGTTTCTAGGTTAGTAGTGTAAATTATCTAGACGCCATTTTAATGTTTTATCCTCACCTCTCGTCTATTTTCCATCTTCTGGAAAGAATCTGATCAACTGGCGTCTTCAATGAAAATTAGGGCCGCCCATCGGACATTTCCCCGAATATGGCCTTTGACTCTGACTTATTCTGACTGTGTTCAATTTACATTACAATTTAAAGACGTTAAGTGGTATACCCAACAACAGAATTTACAAATGTGATGACATGTGAGGCTACCTGATGATTAATAGTTTACGTCTAAATTTATTGTACATTAGAATGTCCAAATCGACCATTTGTAGACATATTTCCTATTTTATTAATCGTCGCACAGCGTTTCGACTTCGGTTTGATTCTTCTTCTTGATGATTTCATAGTGATCCATATTATTTCCACGCTACAACCCGTCATGCGCCAATCACAGTTTTTCGAAAACCATCGAGACGGCGACCATGCGAAGCGGCTAATTACCGCCGCCGCCGTCGCCAGGGGCAGCAGTGGCGCGGGCCGCGATTCATCTCGATGCGGTCGTGATGGCGAAGCGAAAGCGAAGAGGGACGGGGAGGATGCGGATATAACGGGGAACACAAAGGGGCAGCAGACAATGCGGAGACGCCCCTCGAGAGTCGGAGTTGAGTCCACTTCGAGTATATTGCTCGTCTAGCACGCAGCCACTGCACGAAATAGTCATAACATACATCGCGCGACCACCGCCGTTGCTGAGACACTGTTCTCTGTTTATTCAAAGAGAGAGGCTTCTAGAACGCTATGGTCTACCTACTGCGACGCATCCACAATTACTCTTAGACGATTAAACTTATTTTATAAGAATATCGTGTCTTATTATAGACGGTCAAAAAACAACTTAGATTCACATTAAAAATTCATCATCTCCTTATTTCATCATAATGGAAACATTTGGGTTGACCTTAGATGACTACGTTTCGAGGCTCTAGGTTTCTGGCCTCCTCTTCAGGTATGTCAAATTCATTATCACTCACACTATACATCCTTTATACATTGTGAATACCATTGTGTGACCACTAGGTAGTTACGAAGGTAACGATACTATGTAGTACAAGTTATTGTATGAAATGGTTTTTTATGTTATAAATGACATGTGGATTTGGTAATGGAAACCCAAATGTTTCCATTATGATGAAATAAAGAGATGATGAATTTTTAATGTGAATCTAAGTTGTTTTTTGACCGTCTATAATAAGACACGATATTCTTATAAGATAATGTGATAAGACAGTCAGAGAAAGTGTTGAAGAATACGGATTGAACTTATTGTATGAATCTTTGTGAAAGTAATTTCGTTTATTTTCTAATTTTTACGGAGTATCTAATAACAATCAAGATTCTTGTGTAATAACGTCATTTAAATAATTTGCATTAACTCTGACTTACATTAATTGGTTTAAACATTTTATATTTGTAACAGCATCTCGTCCATTCTTGTTTAAAGAGTTGCATTACACTAGTTAAAGCGGTTTCCGTCGATCTAGTCTGCGTTACGAGGCACTACCGTTGAGCTTTGGATAACTCGTAAGTTTGGATGCTGGTGACTGGAAGGAAATGAATGAATGAATTAATAACGGAAGAGTTATGATCGATATATGGAAACATTCAAGACATGAAACTGAATTTAATCGCACATCAAAGTACTGCTTCCTTAAGTGAGCAAGGAATCGATGTACACTTACAAGGGATAAGAACTCAGTCACCTGTTCATTATTATTCATATCCTACCCATTCTATATAATGTAACACCTGGAAACTGAGTATTAAGGTATTGAGGCTAGACCAATAAAAATAAACGTCACGAATATATTCTAATTTTTTGAAATAAATTTGATCAAAGCCTAAATTGAGAAAGCGGAGTAAATTAAGAATAGAAATTATAAAAATTAAACGACTTGTATGGACAATGACTTTACGCCAATGCACAATGCAAAAATGATAGACGTCAACAAATATACTATTAAGAATGGAAAGTGAATGAGAACGTGTAACGTGACAGGTACGAAATACAGTTCTCGATAAAAGCTGGTATTATAGTTTATTTCGAGATCAAAACTCTTAATATTAAAACAATAGATACATTTTAATTTACTTAATTACTTAATTCGATGATTATCGGCTATAAGGTGAAACAAATTTTGTCTTTTATCTGGTGGTAATCAACTAAACCATTAAAGTTAGTGATGCGAGTGTAACGAGACCCCGATGAACCAATTAATATAATTCTATCAGAGAACTCTTCAATTATGAAAATTATTTCCATTCCCCAGAGAGTAATTTCATTAACTTTGCCATAGTAAAATTGAAAACTCTGCTCGACACACGAGCTCGTGTTTACTTGTGTGGGTATTTCGAGAGTCGAAACAAAATTATTAATGAGAAACAATATCGCCATATCGTTTGTTTCTGACAAACTTACATTTGTGGTCGTACCTGCACACGCTCGTTTCAACAACGATGATGACATCAACAAAAAATAAAAAGGTTGATTGGGTAACTGATTTTTCTAATTAGCACCGTGTCTACTTATCTAATTAGTTATTCTTAGTCACATGTTTCTAGCATTTTAAAGGGAACATTACTGGAATGATAATATGCCTCGTCCGATTTCTTCTTCTTTATAATCACTATGATAAATGAAGCAACATTTCTGGGAGTGATTATTAACTAACACGTTTCCACTCTACACTATATTCGCTATTCTCATATGCAGACCATTTCCAGGAATTTTACTTGGTGAAGTTGACGGATGAAGCGCGTGAGATTCGCAACTCGTCAAAGGGTGCTACTCCCAGCATTCATGGTTTAAGAAAATATAAAAAACCCGTTTAGTAGTACACCTATCATATCAGCTCCTGTTGTAGCTTCGAATGTCCACACTAAACATTTTATATAGCGACTTTTTAAATAAAAAAATTGAAACAAATGTCTTCTTCGGCCTCACCTCTCCCCGTTACGCGGGGTCGGCTTTCCTAATCTTGAGGCGCCACTTACTTCGCTGATAAGCATCATCAACAGACAGACCCAAAGCCTTCATGTCTCTCTCTCTCGACATTCGTCATCCACGTCGTTTGTGGTCTGCCTCTTCCTCTCTTTTGCGAAGCTATGGAAAGTCACTTCTTCACTACGTGATCATTGGTTCTTCGCATAACATGTCCCTACCGCCTTAACCTGGACTCGGAAAGTTTCTCAGTAATAGGCGCCACTCTAAACCTGCCCCGAATGTGTGTTCGTTACGGACTTTATTCTTGAGTGTAAATGGGTTTCGAAACAAATGTGTTCAATACAAATGTTTATTTACATTTAATAAATAAGCCCTTTAATTACGTTGCATTACCAGACAGTCTTTGATAGATATTTAATATATTTTGCGAGATAAAATTAACGCGTTTTACAGGACCATCATTTGGACAGAAGAGAACTACGTGTAATACTTTACAATATTAAACTGGAAAACTTATTTACTAAAGAGTAAAATTTAATGTGAGTAATAGCTTCACAAAAGAGGTGAAACATTTTGAACAAATAATGTTGATGTCACGGGCTTTCTATCATCGCCATAAAATATGACCTTCCCACCCAACGTATTTGGTAGGCCATACTTTCACTCGCATAAAAGATTGCTCGCTGTCTGTTCGTCTTCTGCTACGTCGCAGCACTCTGTCTGTGGGAGAGCATCGCACAGTGAGACGAAAGGGGACTTCTAGCAGGGCAAAATACTCTTCACATATTAGAATAAACGCGAATGAATACAATAATTACACATAGTAAACTATTAAAAATATTTAGTATTTTATGACTAATTTCCTAGAAAATTATTTCTCCGACAGCATTTCTAAATATATGAAATTTAAAATTGAATTACATTAACATTACTTTGAAACCCGTAATAACTGAGAAGACTATTTAAACTCGTTTAAGTAAAATTTCCGTCCTGAAGAATATTTTCATTTTACATCTCACAATATAACAGGATTTTCGAAAATCCCAAGCAGTGAAAAATATCTTGATTTATATTACACATTTTCTCAGGTATGTCGAGACATTTTATATTATTTACTGGAAAGAATAGAAAATCTGACACTTCTGTTTCATAAAATTGTTTTGATAACAAGTCATAAAGCTACACATAATTTTTAGCTGTGTCCATTTTAAACGTTGAAGAAATATGACCTAGGATTATTTCCAAGTTTATAGAAACATAAGATAATGAATATGAGCCATTGTTTCATTGCGTTTATCATGTTAAATAATATATCCTTTCTGAAGACATACAAGCACAACAATCAATCGACGTCGTCACAATTGATCTGCTACAGTGGTAAGAGGAGAGCCCACCATATATTTCAGAATATATTTTCCGCTCCGAGTTAAGTATAGAAGAGTCTGCTTTTTACATTATGTTCAATTTGCGGATTGGAGGTCTCAGTGACTATGTATTTTGACCTCCATGTAAGAGAGTTTCCATCACATTGTGTGTTGCAAAGAGAAGATGAGAATGAGGAAACGGGCGTTTCTTATGTCACGTTAGATGCCTGCGAGGGAGTAGCAGCTGTTCGCTGTTTTCATTTGGAGATGAAGCGAATGCGAGAGAAGAGGATACAGGAGGATTGGATGGGGTTGGGGGGAGGATAGGTGTGTACCACAAGTCACCAAGTAATGCACTCGCTTGTTGTGATTCTTAAACACATCAACACTTCTCATGCTATGATTCTCAGGGTCTACCGTTGTAGCTACAGTAAATTGAGCGATATTTCAGAGATAAATTTATTGTTTTTTATTGCAATATATTAGCTTTAGCTAATCTCTTACGAGACGAAACTATCTACAACGCCTAAAATCCGTACAACATTGGTTACACACGTGACCTAACTCAGAAGAATTTTGATGAATATCAATGAATCATCTCAGTTTTGGTCAGGCAAATAACTGAAGTTATGATTGGTAAGCAACAATTTTTGCTTTGTCTTTCAAAATGTTTCTTTTTTGGGTGAATTATTTATTCGACTACAAGTTCTTAACACAAATATTAAGGGAATTTTCTCTGTGATGTCTACTTGCCGATTTTGAAGAATGGACGGCATAAGCTGTAGGATTTGTTTCAAGGGCAATTATTGCTTACAAGAAATTATTTAAAAAACAAATTAGATTGTGATTCATATAGAAAATTGAATGTTCTTTTCATTTGTGTTATCAAATTTGAAGTGAATTTTTTTATAGCGCATGAGAAGGGAAATTAAGAATTAAAATTAAGTTTTTATCAATTTGATTCTTTTTAATTTTGTTTTGGAAAATTCTTTAAAATAGCTTTTAACAAATAGGTAGCGCACACAAAGTTTCATAGAGGAATTCACTTTTTACCCAATCACTATATCAGTAGTATAGTAACCAATATATTGTATGAAATCATGGACGCAGATCAAATCATCTGATACTTAACCCGTCAACCTTCACGTCGTGGGACGGCGTTCGATCGTTTTTGTCGACACAAAGCACGGAAAACAATTTGCATATCAGCAAGTGCTACACGACCGAAAAAACAAGAGAATGCCGAGAGTTAATTTAGTCGTGTGCCATCTAATTAAGAACCTTCTCACCGGCCGCGCAAGGAAAACGCTAGAAATAAAAGAATGTGGTTGGTCGAAATGAATTTCGAGGGTGTGAATGTACACGAACTTGCTTACTACACTGTGCGTTGTGGATTTGTGGGTGGAGGTAAAGGAGATATAAGATAGAATTATACAAATAAAATGTTTGTTGCATGTTTTTGTATAGATAAACGGAAAAGAATATTTACCAACCATATTGAAACAATGTTGACCCCGTAGATAAAATACTGCCTAAAAATGAGATGTGTTGTACTGGTCGATCAAGCATAATGTTTGAAAAAACAAATAATTTTTGGACAACAATAGCCGAAATTCTATTAGATTTCTAAATAGCATCAGAGGTGTAATATTATATCCAAAGCTTTCATTGTTTGCAACGTAAAATATCTAGGTGATATTTTACTAATCTGTTCAAAATTTAAAATCTGTACATTATATCGCTGTGTTTGTGCGGTATACTATAACAGAAAGGAAAGGACGAAAAACGGCTTTTGGTGGAAACTACTCTACGATTGTTAATTACGTTCACGCAGAAACGAGGTGGTAACTGCTTTTGTCTTGCGAACGATTTGAAAATGACATCAAGGTATCTGGTTAGTGTACAGGATCAAATAGGATGTGCCAGTTAATGCTATGGAAGCAAAACTTCAATTTAATGTATTTTGATAATACTTCTTTGCCAGTCCCCTCAGCTGTTATCACGTTACTTAACAATTCATGACGAGAGAACGAATTAAGACAGACACATTAGCAGGAGACTTAACGCTACCAACTCTCATCCGTGCGAAAAAAAATATTATGTTTTCAATCTTCCATTGCCTCCACTACAGGCTTCAATGCTCTATTATCGACCCCAATAAAGCAATCAAATAATTAAAATAAATAGCTTTCTTCACAAAGTAAAGCTTTCTAAAATTCTTAACAGAGAATATTTCTTCTTACATGTTTCAACTTGTATTTCCTTACATTGGTACTACGTACATTACCAAAACAAAGGGTTGAATGCTGTTGTGTTTCGTGTGGAACTGTGTGGGGACGTAATATGTAATATAATAAAGTTATTTATTTTAATTACACAACTCACTTTTATATCGTCGATAATAGTGTATTGGAAAATATATAATACTTCTTTGAGTAAAACGATTTAATTTCAATAAAAAGTTTGAACTAATCACTATGTAATTTTATTTTTTGCTACTAAACTGAATTGTGTTCATTTCGATTTGGCACCTTTCAAGAGGTAATATGATTCTGTCTTTCACTAACTAGTAATATGTTGAAAAATAACGTAAGAGAAATTATACATTATTATAGTATTGCAAATATATACAATATTATAATAATGTATATTATATTTCGTTTGGGACATAAGGTCAGGCTCCTTAACTGAGGCTTAAATGAGAAAGCAATGACTAATAAAGTTTCCTAGAAACGTTTGTACATTATTGTATTTTATATTTTTGCGTGTTCACGAGAAATTAAAACCATAAAACGTGGCTAAGGCTGAAAACGCCCCCACATTGATTCAAGGGTTTAATATATGTTTATCATTGTTTTATTTTGATTTAGCATTAAAGCTTGAGTTGAACAATGTCGAATAATGCCTTGAATGCTTTTACAAGGAGAGCGTTTTAAACTCGTGATACCCGTGATTCGATGGTTGTAGAAATAAAATGTAGAAAACTTTAATATATAATCACATATGTTATCACATTAATGTAGATTTAGCCATTGCGATAATGAGGGACAATAGAGTATCTGTAGTGCAGTCCCTGGGTCAGTTCCTAAGCTATGTGAGGGAGATGAGAGAAAGTGTAATATGCGCTGAAACCACTGATTCAAATGAACCGTGATTCTGCCGCTTCGTCTTTTTCTTTTGTTTCAGGCGGAGACATGTTGAGAAGACGTTCCAAGGCATTACGTCAATTATATGTTGTTTTTTTAGTATTGTAAATAATTGAATTTTATTTTAAT
>NNCF01126211.1:19315-82766 GCA_002313205.1 Laupala kohalensis
GTTTATATTAATTGTATATATTCGTGTCCTGACCGTTGGTTTCCGTGGTTCCCAACGGTGCTCAATGAATCGATAGTTGCAGTATACTTAAAAAATAATTTACAACTAAATTAAATAACATTAAAGAAGCACTAAAGGATGCTAAAAATACTATTACGATACAAATCACAAGTAAATTAAATTACAATCATTTTAAGTTTAAAAATAAAGATTGGCAAAATTAAAACTGCAACTATCCATCCAATGAGAGTGAATACCAGGGCATTGTATGCATAGCCCACGGCTCTACTTAAGGGGCATTTGAAAGGCGTACAGGTAAAAAAACCTCGCCACACATTTGTACTTAATTAACAAATTTTGTAAATAAAGCACCCTATTTAAATTGAAATAATATATAATTTTATGGGTTACCTTTACATATTACAAGAATGTTTTTTCATAAATTGTATTTTCGCTATATTTACCTAAGAGTGGAAAATTTCAACAAAACTGATGGATGATGAGTAGGTGAAAAACTATTGAAAGATTTAAATGTTAATTAGATAGTTACTGAGAATTGATGCAATATAAATACTCTACTGTCTGAAGAAGAGAGTTGAATTACTTAGCCATTTCAGTCAGGATAAATTCTATTCAAGAGGAACATTGGGTCAATTCACAGCATATATTTTATTGTGATGTTTATCATCTCTATAATACACTATATTGCGGGTATTTTACATTTAACGCCATTCATGTAGTTGTGAAAGTGCGAGTGATGATAACGAATGTAACAAAAGGGGCATTACGCGTGGAGTATATAGAATATAGGTTTTTAAATATTATTTCCTAATTTAAAAAAAAAACTAAACATCAAATTCATTTACATTGAATATAGCTTCCCTACCTCCATCTCACTTTGTATTTTATTTCATACTTAGTGTTTTATTTCCCTCATCAATACCGTGTAGGCCATTTTTTAAATAGAAAAGTGTATATTTCGTAAGTGGTAACACAGGAGAAACGAAACCTGTTGAAGTCAGCGTTTCAACGTTCCATCACCTTCAAACCAGCGACCACGAAACTCTTCCCAACCACAAACGACGTAAACGGGTCGCTCCGCAAAAATCCGTTTACCGGCAGATTTGCCTCCCCTCGTATCCTAACCCCCGACAGAAAGAAAGGCGGAGCATAACATCCTTCCGTTGACATGACGCATTTTTTCCGAATTTTTCCGTATCGTCACGCAGGCAAGGTCCCCTTCGCCGATATTGTCTGGGATCCAGTAGGCCTTGACATGCGCAAGCGCATCCCGAAGGCCGTGGACGTCGACAGCAGCCTGCAGGCGCGTCTCAGCAAGGGATGATAAGATTCCGAAAGCGAGGGCGAGAGATAGACAGGGGAGGAAGACTGCGTCGGGAAAACTGATCAAGGGCGAGGGATGAAATGCCAAGGACATCTTAATTGAAGGAAGAGTGAGTATGAGAGACCCACTTGTCTCGAAGAGATATCTAAGAAGACACGGAGACAGACGAGCATACGAGTGAATACATACATGAACCAAATACCATTTACTATTACATTCAATGATTATTCACGAAATGATCACGACGAACTTTTCGATACTTCACTTTCTTATTCAAGACATACTTTAAGGTACTCTCTTAATTCGTCACCAACACACTGCTCCGCATGAATTCCCCACAAAACGAGTTCGTAACCCAATCACTATCTCCACAATAAATAAATTTATTGTAAAAACAACAACAAACAGTTACACACTGCGTTTGATCACGTGGAGGATAATATACTCATTTACTCTACGTAAGAAAGCAAAGGACCATCTCATCAATTCCGATCTAGGGTTCTAAGGCAGAGGCGGATTGAAAATATCAACAAACTCCTTAGGTAAGAATAAAATGTTAAGCTGCGTATTATAATATCAACAGAAACCAACGAATTTGCATTTAATGAAACACAAATTTTATGTCACAAGTTCGAACTCTTATCGAAATACAGATTATTTGGGATAAATTGTTTATAAATCGAGACTTTTAAAATAACTCTTAATTCGAGATTAATTATTACAATAGACCGCCGTCTCAATGCAAGATCCTAGAAAGTCTGTATATAAAATACGTCTCTATCCGAAGGAAAACCGTAGAAAATCCCGGGATTGGGCTACAGAACCGAGTCAAGGTTGAGTACAGATAAAACTAAACTTATATTAATATTAAGAAACAATAATAACATGCATGAAAATAGTTTTGAAATTTTATCATTTATTTTGAAAGTACTAGAGCAATGGTGTGATAAAGTACAACATCATTTGACGTATTCAATATTTAAAAGAATAATTTAAAAATAACTATTTAATGAGAAATTGAAACTCTGGTTAAATTTCATTAAAATCAGTAAATTTTTTATATCGGAGGAGCGATGGTGCAGTAGGTTGAGTGCGGATGTGAAGAGATTCAATTTGATATATCTTTTACGTGTTTGGAGATAGAATTATTTCGAACGATTCCCGAATGATGTGGCCCTTTTTGGCAAAGAGTGGGGTTGACACTCTATAGGGCGATGATGAATATTTTACGCCTTTTGAGAGCGTATCGCTCGCGGACAAGAAAATTTCGTATAAAGCAAGGGTGGCACTTCAGTAATTCGGTCTTAACAAACACAACCGTTTCATAAATATAAATTCAGGGAAGTGTTGAGCTATTTAATTCCTTAAATAGCGAGTTTCGGAGATGAGATTGACAAAGTATCTGAATAATCCTCCTTTGAATTCTGAGTTCGGAAACTCTGACCAGAATTGCCGCAAAAGATAGTGTGATACCGTAAATAGCAACGGTACCAGAAATTAGCAAGAACGTAATTAGCAGAAATTCGTAAATACAGCCAAGGAAAATAAAATATTAATTTTCAAAACATTCCCCTTACTTTGAGTTCTATGACTAACTTAATTCTGTAGGAATGGGTATAGATGAAAGAATCAATAATGAAATGTTTGTTCATGTTTACTAAAAATTTGAAATTAAGACAAAAATTAAGTGATATGTTTATGATTTTATCAGATATTTATATTATATATTGTCAGATAATTATATTTTCTAGTGTATTGGTTATTATGTAATATAAATATTGTACGTATTATATAATTACCTACTAGATATAATAATAATCATATCACCTGTGCACCCGTAGCTTCGTTACTATGAGACATAAGAGAAAAACACAGACCGTTTCGGAGATGGTACTTGAAAATTTATACTTATGCTCAATGGTGTTTGAGAAAATAAATTTATTGGTACATATTTGTGAATTCAAACAAATAGTAAATTCTATTTTATTTCACTATTTGAGACTAATTAGCGCCTCAATTCAATTACAATCTAATCAAAAAATTCTGAAAAGTGATTGTGTTAACAGCATGTAATATCTTCCTTAAAAATCAACCCTGTAATTTCCAACTCCTGGATATTGCAGTCAGATAACCATTTACCGTCCAACAAAACAGAGTTTTAATTTTTTTTTCACTTTTTTAACTTCTGCCTCTAGAAAACTCCCCTTGTCGAATGCTTACGCATGGACGGAATCAAAATTAAAACTGTAAAACACTCGCGTGGAGGGAGAGTGCGAACTCAACGTGTGGAATCTGCACTGTGGAGGAAGTGTTGTGAACACAGAGGAAGTGACTTCCAGCTCAAACATGTTTCAGTTTCAATGAATAACGTTCGCATCAAACACTAGTACGTTATATAAATTCATTGATTTAGGTTATGCTTGATTAGAACGTGGAAAAACTGATATAAATAATTTATTGTCCCCTCTTCCTCTCCTTATAACCATATCCTTTGAGACTGTTTTTCAAACGTTTTGATGTATTCCATTTCCAGTTTATTTATCTCAATTCATCTTCCCCAGAATTAGGTCCGGGTCAACGTTTGCAGTTGGTCGTAGTAAAGACCTAATTATTGCCGTCATCGTGCGTGCACTCGCATGCGTGTGAATGTGCGAGTCTCTATATGTGTGCGCGCGTGCAGCGAAGCAATAATCGGACGCAGCGGGCTCCCACACCAGCGCCTCCTGCGGCGAACTCCTGAATTAGAGCTTCGTGTTCCCTCCGCCAAGAGAGCGTCGACCGCAGACACCGAAGCGAATCGAGAGCGAAGTGCCACAGTAGCTGGAGAGCGGAGGCTGGGTGGGAATGAGTGATGGTTGCTGTTGTAGAATGCGAAGTGGAGAGAATAAATGGTAGAAAAAAAGGAAAGAAGAGAAGTATCCACTGGTGATGGCATGATGGTGATTTTTAGACAACATATAAAAAGTCGTTTGACAATATTATCATAAATGTTGAAATCTTGAGCCCTCGGATGAAATAAAATAATTTACTAACTTGCCAAGTTTTCAGTTATATTCTAAGAATTGTCATTACAACATCATACTCAAAAGTTGTACTTTTTTAACAAACATATCATAATGACTGAGGAAAAACAAATATTAGATTATATTAGAACTTATACACCACCACGAGTCCATCTCTACCAACCACTCTCTGTAAGTTCTTTTATGTGTTTTTTTTGTATTTCTCTTCCATTATCTTATTTTACAGTTAAAAGTCTGTTTCAGTTTTGTAATATGTTGTGATACTTTTAAGCGAAACGTTTGCAAGTGATTTTCTAAATTCAGATCAATCCCTAAAGAATTTTGAGAAGAACATTTTAGATATGTACAAAAACTATAAATGAAGTTTGCTTACGACAATAAAATGTTTTGTTCATCATATATTGAACCAAGACTACCGATAGTCACTTATATTTTGACACAAAAACTATCTGCTTGTCGCGTTGTGTTGCCTAAGAAGTTGTGTTTCACGTGAGTACCATTTGGGCAACTAGCGTTCTTGATCTCCAGCGTTCTGTAATACATGTCAATGCAGCGGGTTGCCTATCACGAAATATTTCGGGCGCACTCCGTACTGTTGATCTGGCGAGCTCATATCATTGCTTGTTGTGTCATGTCTCTGAACTGCTTATTACAAAGTAACGGTCACCATTTCACCATCTGGTGAAAACAAATGTCGTAAACTATCTTGCGTTAATGATGAGCATCAAGTGATTACTTTTTCATCGTTTTAACTGCGTAAACTCTTTTGTAATTTTCTGGAATTGTATTAAAATGCGACTTGTTGGCACAAAATAATATGCTCATGCATTTCAAAACTATGTTCAGGCATTGATGGGAAAAAATTGTGGAGTGTACCAAGAAATTGAAAAACGAAAAAAAGAAAAAAGAAAACGAATGATACTTGCCTACATCTAACAGATAGGGAATGTCATTCAGGCCTATAAAATAGTCTTGGTAACTGAAAGTATGCGTTCATATTATCGTAGAGAATGGTAATCACATTCACTTTAGCTAGTTTATTATAAAACTCAATAAAGATGAAAAATAACGAGTTTTGAAAATTGTTGCTGGCGTAGAAAAGTATAACTACCTCTGGTGTCGTTCATATTCAACCGTAGTGGAAAGTTCAAATAATTCCTTCCAAATATTGTTTCTAATTTCTACATTAAATATAAAATTTGATAAGAACATTTCATTAATTTTACCAAGTTTGCTCACTGGTTTAATAAACTAAAACTATATAACATATATTTCAATACTAAACACAAATGCAATAATCTGACAACAAAATTCAGATAAATTTGCTTAGAACAAGAAATGTATTTTAGGAATAGCACTAATGTTCGTGATACAAGAAAATCTGCATAAAATAAAATGAGTAAGGATATAGTGAAAGGAAACCCGTAGATTGAAATCTATGATGATGAACCTTGTAATAGTTTCGCGTGCGAGACTTGATCTACGAAGCAATTCTCGTCTAAAGCGATAACTAGAGAATGTGCAGAATGCAGTTCCATAATGGATGAGCGAGCACGACGTTCAAGGGAATAAAAACCGAGGAAACCGAAATAACATTGAAATTGAATCTAAAGTTCACGAATACGAGATAGAAAAGGGTAATGAAGTTTAACTAATAGAAGAATAAGTCTTTACACGATCTGATTTCATTCAACTATTCATTATTCAACTGCTGAGAGTCACTGCATAAGGAAAACATCAAGACTCTATGCACGGCATTAGCAGAATACGTAATATCCGTCATATTTAAGATATATTATTTCCCCCCATCGATTTCCTCTCTGAAAGTTACTGTTGAAATATGTACTTTTCCCAATTCTTCGTTATATAAAGTAATATATTTATTTTTTAAATGAATATATGTAAAGTTCATAGGGGATGGAGAAATCTTTATCTCTTTCTTGTTAACTATCGTATCCAATTCCACAGTTTGATACAAAAAGGATATGCGAAAGAAAGGGTATCCCCGGTTAAGATAGGCCAAATGTCCTGAGTCTTAGATTTTCAAATAACACGGTTTAAAGTGTTACGTACACCTAAAACTAGTATTTCCACCGTCAATATGTTCATTACCCCCACCCCTCCTGCAAGGGACAAAAAACGTGTTATTTAATTTTTTTTTTCTGATCCGGGGATCAAGTGAAAGATCTGAATTTTTGCTTGACGGTAAGAAATTAAAACATACATTTGGTGAATTTAATATTTATTTTTAAATGGAATGGAATAACTCCGCCAGCAGTGCTTGGGGTGTGGAACGAGTAGTTTCCCAGTGCTGTTGACGGTCCTAATCCCCGATAAAGTAGGAGGATTAGAGCGTCAAGTCAGTAACCTATGAAAAAACTTACTGCTACAAGTCTGAACAACTTGTCTCAGAGAACTGTAAAGCCGACGAATTAATTACTTAGGTCTATTGAAAGTGGGTTGGGAAAATAAGATTAAATATAGAAAGAAATGGAAGTAGATGGTTGATACGAATTCTCAAAGAGCCTACATAGGGCACATAAACATGCTGATGCTCACACGCAGTTACACAACTACATTCACACACTACATTATTTATGTAATTTCATAAAAAGAATTAATTGTGAAAAACAGATTTTATGGCTGATATTCTCATTTCGACTTGACATTTTTGTAAGACGTCAATGGAGAATGTAATATTAAACATATCTTTCGACCGATTAAAATTGTCATAACTTGAGTAAATATTAAGCTACAGAGACAATAAAAATAGGAAAATACACCTCGTTTTAAGAGCTAAAAGTTAATTTATTAACTTCAAAGCAATATTTGGCACTCTAAATGGAAAACGTAAAAATCGCAATAAAAACGCCAAAAATGAAGAAAATTGACTTTTTCAATATGGCGTCCCACTGCAAAAATAACGAAAAAAATCATGAACGTAGAGTTTTACACGTCTAACCAAATGACAAAATAAAATTTGGTTTAAATTTTAAATTTCTATATGAAAGTTTTTTGTTGATTTTTGTGTGCATTTATGTGCAGTAACTTTCATATATGACATTGAATTACCTTGAAAAAAAATTTACCAAATGTACGTTTTAATTTCTTACAGTCACGCAAAAATTCAGATTTTTCACTTGATCCACGGATCAGAAAAAAATAAAATAAAAAAACACGTTTTTTGTCCCTTGCAGGAGAGGTTGGGATAATGAACATATTGACGGTGAAAATAGAAGTTTTAGGTGTACGTAACACTTTAAACCGTTTTATTTGAAAATCTAAGACTTAGGACATTTTGCCTATCTTAACCGGGGATACCCTTTATCAATGCAAAACAGAAACCAAGGAATAGGGACTGGCCAATTAGAATTTTATGTGAGCCACTTGGTTACGTTGAATTTTTTAATATTGAAGAGTCATTTTCAATGTATCTTCATTTAATAAGGTTATGGACTCAAATACTATTCCTTAAACTGTCCTCCACGGGATCTGCATTAATGGTGCGATTAGAACGAATATTTTTCATAAAGATATAATAAAGAATATTAACAGGTATCATGCTCTACTAAGAATCTTAATCAGAATTTGGAAATTAAATACATTGGCCTTTTTCTTGATTTTCCAATTTCGACGAATATTAAATTAATTTTATTGTATTTATTAACAAAAAATTTATTACCTTAAGTACTCTATTTTTAGGTTCAATTTGGTCACAAGCACTCACCCACCATAGTTATTTTTCCACTACGGAAACAATTCAACAAAATTTTATTAAATTTATTCATATTATTTTACATTAGCCAAATGTAAACAGCAGGCACAACAAAACAAAAACATGCGGTGATCCGCAGAACGTTCTCACTAATAAATGCTATTTTACCTTTTGAATCTCAATATCAACGATATACTTTCAATTACAAATAGAAATACGCTATCAAGTTGATTCAAAGTTGAACTTTGATAATTCTTGCAATTAAAAAAAAAATTCCGATTACATATTATATTTCAATCGCGCACTAACGCATTCGAGCACACTCATGAAATCCATCTCATAAACCAAAAGTAAAAATACAGAAAATACTAAACTTATTTAATCGCGATAAAACGATTACGAAGAATTTCCTTTAAAACGTGCGCTCTATTTTGAGATTCATGGGGCGGTGTTCGAAGACGACAGTGAATTCGAGTAACATTGCTTTTTGTGATTCGATTTCGAAGGAAATGGGAAAATAAACTCATAAAACGGAATGTTTCTTGACCCCTCCCTCATAGGATCACTTCAGAATGAGACACATTCGATCTGATTTCAACATTTCCATTTCAAACGCAACTCCCAGAAGAATACTTCTACTTAAACTGAATATACCAGCGAACTTAACTCGGCCCTCGTGATATTTTAAGACCAGCGTAGAGTCAGAACACGATTCATATTTCAACACAAAAAGTAAAAAAGTTGGAATGGAATGCTGTCGGAATACCATCCAGCTGTCATCACATCCGGTACTTTCTCTCACTATGACGTATTGTTTGTTTAAATCACGAAACTATATGTCTACCAGTCAAATCGCAAAATATGAAAAAGGCCATTGTTGTATTTAATATCCTAATTATGCTAGAGATTCATAGTAGTGCGTGATACACTTTAATTTCTTGTATTATAAATTTTTTGAAAATCCTTCGTTCTAAGAAAACCGTAAATTCATACCCCGCAGAGTTTATGGAATAGTATTTGAGTCTATAATCTTGGAAAATAGAGACACATTGGAAATATTTCTTAGGCGATAAACCAGTGGGATGGAATCAAAATTAATCATTTTAAGTAGTTATCTAATATACGAAGATGAATTTTTTTTGTGTTTTTGTGTTTTTATGTTTGCACAATATGAAAATCTATAGTATTTGATTGCTTCTTATCAATCTTTGTGAAATGTGGGAACCGTCGTAGAAAAGACCACAAGCTCTTTTAATATTTACCCGTCTTTCTCGAACGCACTCACGCGTCCGTAAAAAATGTTGACTCATGTAGAAATATAATTAAATTATTTTTTTAAATTGTATATTATTTATTTATATACGTCCATCACAGGTAACGTTAGAGTAAAAAAAAATCTCATGTTCTAAGAATATTAGCAGTAGTAACATTTCATGGTTTGGTCCCAGAGAGAGTATTTATTCTGGATCCTCTTGCGTTAATATTAATGGGACACGTAATCAACCACAGTACGGGAAAATTTGTCATTTAATTGTATGTGAACTTTCATGAAACGAATCGTCCTTGCTTGTTCTTTTAAATACTGAATTGACTCCGTATGTTTTTTATGCAATTTAAAATATTTGTATGCGCAACAACTTCAGGGTGGATGTTTTCTGAGTCTTGATAATTTAATTCTCTGAAGTCTTGAAAACAAAGTCTCTGAAGTTGTTAATGTCTGCAATTGTTGGAATGTAAGCGTCAAGTTTGTAAGACTTTACGAAATTATTTAAAAAAATATAAAATGGAAAATAACCCTAAAAATTAATATTCATAAATGTCAATTCTTTACCCTGGAATCCACCAATCCGACGTTGGATCTCCGAGCACGCGTTCTCCCTCCCTTCAGGTTCCCCATCCCCGTCGTTACAAAGCGTTGCTCACAAAGCCGCCGACCGCATGTCACCATCCCCACGTGACGCGGCGTCAAAAAACCGCCCACCCACTCACCCACCACCTGCACTGGGACACCGCAATGGCGACAGCAACGCACCTGGCGGAATGACGGACACACGCCGTTGTGGCCGCTGCCAAGGCAAGGTTTGGGACACGATAGAAGCGACGCCGTCAACGCCCACCGACGACGACGACGTCGGGCTACTACGTGCAATGGAAGACATAATAACGGACAGCGATTGTTTTTAAATTTATAATGTCTTCTCATTTTTTTGAAGCTTGGAAAAAGTATAAAATATGTACTTTATTTTCAATTCTACGTTTGTCTATTTCCATATTTCTTTACTTTTTATTTGGATATATTTTCTTCAATCGTAGTTGTATCGTACAAACTTGGCGAGCCCCAAAACCCACAATAATAATAATAATAATTATATTACTGAAAGCACAATTCAAAAAGGAATTTTGCTGTTAAGATAACAAAATTGAACCACAAAACAATAATAATATTTTCATATACAACAGTAATAATAATAATTTTTCTCAGTGGATCATTCAAAATCTTTATTATTATCTTCCGTATTTGCAAATGACCTCTTAAAAATTGAACCGTATTAAATCTGGTTTAAACAATTTTAAATTGTTTATGATTCTTATATTTATGTTTTCTCCACTCGTCCGCAAATCCACTTTCCATTACGATGAGTTGCGATTTTCCATCGTTTATTGCTATGTTCTTCATTCATAAAAGTCTATTTTTCCTCTTATGGTGTAAGTTTTTGACCAAAGAATTCTATGGGCAATACTGCTTGTGACGTAGATGGCTGAGACATCTGCCCACCTGAGAACGAGTATGAGTGGAGCCATTCTCTACGAGAAAGTTTACATAGAAAAAAATCTTGACCTTCAGTCATATACAAGTTACCTTCCTTAACATCGACCTTTATACCTTTTTATATTGATGGCAATGTTAGTTAATAACCTTTTTAACGTAATGCTGCAACGAAATATTTTTCCTGCTTTAAGCCCCTCCATGAAATGTTATTGTTAACCACCCTACATCTTATACTCCTAAAGAATATGATGGCATGTTTCATCATTTTTTCAAAAACATCTACTGTTATTCCCTTTCCCGTTTGAGATATTTGTTAATATTTTCAAGGCTAGTCAAACATCTGTTGGAGTTGTCCAATTCTTTTTTTACTTTAAAACGCAATTTTCACAACTCCTGCGTACTCATAATTAGACGTATTAATAGTGGGGAACGACAAATAAAACACAGTCCTTAGTTCATGTTCCGTGACAATCACCACCATTCCGACGACGCCAGTGGTACTAGCCGCTGCCACCAGCGGTACTCTCGTCGCGTCCCTCCGAGGAATAAATCACGTCCTGCCGCTCTGCGGTGGCGACCGCCGAAAAACACGTGTCGTGCACGTGTGGCTCGCTTTGCGGTCGTCGCATGCAGCACCGGCTGCCCACCCACGGTCTCGGGTTCGTTGCCGGCTGCGGAATGTGAATTGTGACCCCGCATCGCTCGACATGAGAGAGGGAGGTTGGCTGCAGGTGAGGGGAATGAGTACTCACCAAGATTACTTCATGAGGGGAGGAAAAATTGTGGCTATGGGGACGACTGCATGGTTTTATCAATAGCGAAAGAGAAACCGTAACTAAAAGGATTGATAGCAATCCTGATATGTAACAGGCCGAGGTCAATTTTTTGTAAAATAAAAACTCGCCTTTATTGTTCGGAAGTAAATCAATTATGTGTCAAAACACTGCAACTGTTCTTCCATTCCTTTCCCAATCATTTTCAACCCAAGAATGATTTTTCAAACACTTATATCTTGGCCGTATTACCTCCACCTGATGGTAATATGGCTCACCGTCTTTTATTCACGACAACACTGATGTTTTAATGGAAAATTAGGCAAAATTTACATGTGAGTAGAGAGTACTTTGCTTTAAGATTTAATGATACAGATGTGAAGTGAACGGTAGTAAACATTTGATAGTCAGCTTTCTTTCGAATACCTGTGTTTTTAATAAAAACAATAGAAAGAAACACCATTCATTCTGCGTAGTTTGGCAATTGGCCTCAAACTAAACGTTCTATAATTTTATGTCAACGGAAAAGTAACGTTTCCGATATTTTGTAATTATTATTGACAGGAATCATTAATGTCTCTTGCCAACAATATGCAAAAAGTATTTTAAATTTTTTTTTGATGAACTCAACACACAATCCAACATTACCAGTCGAATCCACGATAAGAACAATTTTTAAAAATGGCACGAAAAGTTGTTTTAATTTACTTGGATACAATTCAGACTCCGAGCTGCCTCATTAAGGTGACTACAGCAACATACAACATACAGTTTAGTGGGTGACCACGTCCATGGGAACGCTCTGACTGTGGGGTTTCCCATATAATATCACTCACGTGCCCGTCCTGAAGCAAATATGAGTGACATCGGCCGGATTCCGAATATTTTAATATCTAATGGTGGGGATAGGTCATTATAATACTCTCCCACACCTTATTATATTATCGTCTGACCAATTTCAAATTATATGGAAGAATTCCTTGTGTTATAGATAATGTTATTCTATATTTCCTGTAGAAAGTTGAGGTCATGGCGACACATAATTGAGAGTGAAACCGAAAGTAAACCACGATTATCATGTGCTTAATTACCGACGTTTCCTGAACGTTCTCCAAGTAAGGCCCCCGAATAATTTCAAATTCTGGGGGGAGGGGGGGCATATCGCATATCGCACTCGCCGTACACCTCTGCCTTTTTTTATTCTACAAAAAATTTCACTCATCATCATTCGCCCCTCATTGCTCTTGTCATCCCCGTCGTTAGGAGGCCATGTGAGAGCAGGCGGCGGTCAAGTACCACAGTCAGCGCACGAAAGAACATCCACGCGGTGCCCCTGACTGCACGTCTCGACTCACACTTCGGCGCCCTCCGCCCCTACAGAAACAATTTTCATACATTCATTTAGTTAATTATCATGTATGTTACAAATATTTATTTAAGGCTACCACATAAACAGTTCCAATTGAGATGAGTCATAAGAAGTGGGTTATAAGTGAAAATTTAAATTGAACAATCCTTAAAATGTTTAATTGTTCGGAAATACGAGAGAAGCAAAGGAGACTCTGACGACAGAGGATAGAGTAATAAGAAATGAACTTTAACGGCCTTTATTTTCATGTTATTCAGAAACTAATTTTTCCACATTAGTTGTGAGTAAAACACTGTTATTTGTCTATAGAAGATGCTAAACTTTTTAAATTAAAAAATGTAATGACACAGTTTTGACAGATACAGTCTTGTAACGTATGCCAGAGGAATTTAGCAAATAGATGAACTTTTCACTAAAATCAAATAATAATATAATGTATGACATATTAATAGGATACTGCACTATTTATGTAAACTCCTGATGGAATCCAAAATACCGACTTAAACGTTGTGAGTTAAATACACTTGTTTGTCTATAAAAGGTCGTAAGGGTCAATAATTTAATGATAATAATAATGTGCCAAAAGAATGTTGTATCATTCATGTGAATATAATGTCAATCAGAATGTTGTATCAAAAGTAGCGGAAAACTATTTGAAATACGGAAATCTCTCCATTGAAATGAGTAGAATCTGGGGTGTTAAAACAGAAGTAATACCTATTATCATTGGGGTTCCGGGAATGGTTACAAAAATTCAAATGAAAACCTAGTAAAATCCCAGCAAATACTAAGAACAATGAAGCGCAGGAAACTGCGTTACTGGGAACAGCTCACATCCTACGCAAGGTACTTTGGAAGCACGAAATTGAAAAGCCTGATCCTGAGGAAGCTGGTTGCAACCTGGACTGGCTAACAAATGAAGCCGACGTTAACATCGACAGTCGTGAAGAAATGATGAAATAATAATAATAATAATAATAATAATAATAATAATAATAATAATAATAATAATAATGAAAGGTGTAAAAAGCACTTCTATCGTGAGAAATTCTTCAATTCATACACCGTTAAGTTTTATTTAATCAAGAATATTTTTAGTATCTCTACTGCAGAGCACAAGCATGCCACCTTCGAGACTTAAATGAGAGAATTGAACTACTACTATAGTGAGTCTATCGGATACTGAACAAGCGTTTCCTCGTAGCCTCGTGTCACCAAATGAACCGTCTGCGTCATTCCCCGCAACGCGACGCGCTGTGTTCAACTACATTACGTTGTGGCGCGTCGGGCAGATGACGCCACGCGCAGTGTTTTCGAATAATCTCGCGACGCGCGTGAAATAGGAGGACATTTATTTCTCTGCGTTGCGGTGGGAGGCGGTTATTCCGGAGAAGGTAAACGCACCAGGTAATAGACAATACGTGTACAGTAGCCGCAATGCATTCTCTGAATCCGCAGCACGGAAGAGTGAAATGGACTCCGCAAACAAGAGCCCCTGGATGTGTGGAACTTTTATAATTGGTTACTGTATTCTGTGTAAATTCATAACCTATATGGAAATCCAAAATAATGCATTTTATTACTGGCATACAAATTTGCGAATATATCCGTATGTTGGGAAGGAATATACTGCTTGTTTATTCAAATACACAACGTGTTTTAATGAAAACATATTTTTCGACTATGTCACAAGAAAAGTAAAGACTTTGTAAATATCAGATCAAAACTGTTTATTCAATGAAGACTAAGAGCAAATTTTTTCACTTTGAATGATAAAAAATTAAGTAGAAATAATATTTCAGCTAATAAGTTGTATCTGAAGACTACAACCAAATAGAGTTAGTAATAGAAAAGTATTACTGAACCTTTTGATCACAACCATACCGTCTTACTAGCTGCAGTTGAATTTTTCTCCCAATTGAATATGAATTTTTATAGTTAGTTGAGGTTTTCATCTATGATTTCCTTCACCCACTTTCGACTCTCGTTAGTGTGGAACCCAAGACAAAATCAATATTATTGTGACCCGAAGTCTCGTGAAAAACGAGGCATAAAATAAAAAAGTCATGAAAATACGAGATAAAAAGAATATAATTATTAAAAATCAGGATGATTTATAGAGGTTTGAACATAAAATAAATCGTAGTCTTGTAAACGTTTCGATTCAGCGGTGTTCAACGATGGGACTTACGAATAACACCTATCAATGTATTGAAGTGTAATTATTTATTAATTAGAGATATATCATGAACCATTTTTAGCCATACTTTATTTCTTATGATGCGTATAGTACCTCGTTTATGGTACAATTAGTTTGATATTAAATTAACGTTAGTACTACAAATATTGTCCATGTATGACATTGACAATAGCATTTGAACAACGTTAATGCAATTATACTGGAAATTTTTCAACTAGATATTTAAATTAAGGACACTTATTTTCATACAATGAATTTTCTAGGATATTACTATATTGAATCTCTTTAAATCCACTGTGTATTGCTTCCTATTACATCGTTGCTTCTATCACGATAAAAATATATTGATTATCAAAATTAATATCATTTTTACTCATCCCATGAATTATGTGTGTTTTTCAAGTTAATATTTAGTAAAACAATGTACACTTGTGAAATTTTTAATAACGTGTAAAATTATAAAGAACAGTATAGAAGAACTTTTTGCTTATAATGTATCGGTGATGTTATCGCATAATCCAATTCTAGCGCGACATTTTCATTGGACACTTTGATCAGAACATATGGGATAGTCCCTTGCTTGCTTTCGGAGAGAAAAATGTTTATTATCTTCTGCGTGGTCATATTTTAATTGCTCTCTGGCAATAAAGAATTTATGTATAAACCGTCGCTTAGAGTAATCAAACTTCATTCGTAGTTACTTACTCTTGAGCACAAACGTCATTAGCAGCGAGTAATTGGTAATGACAGTTGAAAACACGTGGACGGAAGGACACATCCTCCATCTCTGTCCTCTTGAGTTTCGCCTGCGACTGTTTCGGCGTCCGCCCAACTCCAATGTGTGCTTCCGACTTAGCAAGTTCTAATAGGCACCACAAGTGGAAACACTGCCACAGCGAGAGGCATCCCATTCCATACTCTCATGTCACAACGTTGGAACTACTGCTGCCGTGCTAAGCACATACGATACAGACTACGAGAGCGTACAACGTGAGTCAGATTTTAAAATGTATTTGATACAAGTTGAAAATAGTTCCTCAGATATATATATATATATANATTGACATTGAGATTTACTGTCAAAACGATGCATGAAAGTAGATCGAAGATATTTTAGAGACAATATTTTGATTTGTCGATGCTTTTCGTATTTCGAAGATAGAACGTGTTTTATGAATAACTGGCTTCATTCTAATTGACAGGAGTATTGTCGTCGTATCATACGAGTTTCATTTAATTGACTACTGTTCTTCTCATTATATGCTTGCTATCATAAATAATAACACGCGGCTTTTGAAGTGGATAGTGGGAGAACTAGAAACGATATTTTTATTGCCAGATCACATCTGTGGGGACCAAAAGGGAGAAACTCTATTAAGAAACTCAACTTAGACCTGCTGAATCGAAATCATATTTTGGCTTCAAAAGCACATCAATACCCAAACACAAACCGTAACTCAGTTTAAATAATAGGAAGAAAATATTATTTATAGAATACACATTCGATAGTTAAAAACTATTCTTTTTTTAAATTCGAAAATGAAAATACTGCATTCGTATGAAGAATTGAGATTTCTTTGGCGAATCATCTGTGAATCGTTCACGTTCATATCAAGATATATAATTATGAGAGCGAATAAACATTCTGTCCAATCTTGTCAAGTTCTGTGCTACTTATTATAGACAACATAAACTATTGGTACACTGAATATTACACTTTTTTAATAATTTATGTATACAGAAATAAACATCAAGGTTTAATTTATTGAAGAGCGCGGGCACCATTACATTTGAGGTTTCCATTGACGTTTCGGGTCTGGCTTTAGATCCCTTCCTCAGAACGTACGGATACACTAGGAGATAAATTACATAAACATGTTTTAAATGTCGAATGAGTGCAACCAACAATGAACATATCGTATAAAGATAATAATTTAAATTGATAATATAAAATTAGAAATTGTATGTATGGAACATTCCTTCCACTTTGGAGTAAATAAAATTGTTTGAAAATAATGTGTTGTTATTATTATGAAAATAGAAATGAAAAAATATAATTGCTATTTACTTGATGACTCTGTTCATTAGTAACCACTTTCGGTAAATTTTCCATTTTCGAAGATTAAACCTACAAATCTTAGAGCAAATTTAAAAATGTAAATAATTCAGTTACACCTTTTCCTTCCTAATTTTTCAATACTTTTGAGATAAACACTCGTAGAAGAACCAAATGAAATATACTAACAATTGAAGGGACTAAAATACTATTTCGTATTATAAAGTTAATTGGAATGTCGTCTAGAACGACACACTCCCGATTTTTTAATAATTTCATCCCAATAAACGTCAACCTATCTTCAGTCATACTGATGATTACCCCAGCGCCCCAACAGGCCGAAAGTGGAACCTCTCCGACCGAGGCGTTGCGTTCTTGTTATAATTAATACAGCGTCGACGAGCGTTTTCCCTTCATTCTCTCCCTTCCCACCTCCCTGCGTGGGCCTTGTCCCTCACTCTTCCCCTCCGGAGGCAACAAAACAACATCAATGGACGCGAGCAAAGCTGAACGCGTTCGCACTTGTCGCCTCCATCTCCACCTCGGCCTCTCCCTCCAACTGCGTGTGTCGAAAACGCGCGTGCGAAATTCCTGCCAGGCGTGACTAAGCACTCGTGCCGTCCAGAGCGGAGCAACATTAGGCGTGGATGTGGGTGTAGGGGAGAGATACTGTAATAATGCGGATCGTTAGACGCATACAGACAGACAGTGGACGCGTTTTCAAATGAAGTTTGGATTTGGAGGATGTGTGATGGAGGATCCTTTGTGATGAGGAGAGAAGTTCCAGTTGCTGATTTCGACTGGAGCGTTTGATAAGTTGTGTGTGAGATGGATAACTCGTTCTAATAAGAGAGAATTGGAGGTATTATATTTATGGTAATTTAGTTACTAGTAATGTTAAAATTTATGTTTCTGAAGAATAAAACGTTGAAGCAATACTTTTTCTTAAAGAAATAACTCACTAATTTCAATCATTAATTCGTAGAGAGATAACATTTTGACTTGGCTATTAATAAGGTAACCTTTTATTTGATAATTTTTATAGATTTATAGTCTTTTTTTTTTCTTTATTTACTCACTTTTTTACTTTATTGTATGAGAGAAAATTTGTAATCATTCAATAGTTTCCACGTTTTATGTCTTTTTGAGATGAAGTACACTTCTTACGACACTTTTAATCAACACAAAGAATGACACCACAAAGACGATTCTATGTTGGATTCTACGTCAAATGTAAAAATAGATTTTTAAAATTTCTTTAGAAGAAACTTCTTCTATTACCGTGATTTTATTTGCATTTATTTCACGATTTGGATTAATTTGTGTAGTGAAAACGAATGATACGCATGACGAAAAACATTGAATGTCACGGACCAGGGCCATCCACGACGGAAAGAGAGTTGAATGCTATACTGCATATTACAGAATTAAGTAGTTGTAATATAGAATATCACGTATTAATTAAACATTTAGATGGACGTAATGGAAAAACTCCGTTCAATAGTGTCAATTTTTTCCATTTATATTCACCGCCATCTTCCCATATATTGCTTTTCCTACGAGACGAGTGTTCGGTGAGTGAGGTCCAGAATTGAGATCAAGAGAGTATTAATAATAAATTGCAATAAAATAATATTAATTAACAATATGTAAAAAGCAAAATAGCAATTACTGCGATATCCAAACAAGAGTGTTCGAAAACTTCGTTTGCGTATGCAATCCCCTTGACACTGCAATCCAGTACCTCATAAAGAAGACCCCCGCTGATAGCAATTTGAGCAAAATTTAGTTTTACAACGAACCCCTGCTGGGAAGAGAGGAGAGGGGAATATTTCATTTCGTATATTCGAGTTCCGCAAGAAATTTTCTCTCTATCAGCCCTTAATAACTGCCATCAGTGACGCCCACTCCGGAGGGTGACGAATTAAAATTCTTCGTTATACTTATATCGTTTGCGATTGACGAAAAAAAAGTTTCGCTGATTCTGTTAGTAAGTCGCATTAGTGTCTGAGTCCTCCTTTCCGAACCGGATGTAATAAGCGGGGGCTGTAAATTATTACCGATAAAATTATATGAGTTCCTTCCGTTACAGCGGTGCAGTTGCAGTGTGGGGGCGGCGGAGGGGCAAGAGTGGCGGTGCTAGGGGGTGAGGGAAGTCGTCTCATTACGATAATGCAACGCTGCGTTTTATGTTCTACGGGGGTGGCGCTGTTTTATAGGGAGAGATAAGGTGACACGATTTATCTAGCGGACGGAATTCGAATCACTGGGAATGTCAACAGGAAGTGCGGTTTCATCCAGTGATTCCGGTGGAAGTTATGGCAGATATGAGAAGTGTCAGAATGGAGGGGTTGAGTTTTGGAATAGGATTCTTGGGCGAGGAATGATTGAAAATCGTCTCTATTGTTCGTAGTTTGATAAGCGAGTTAGCCCCACAACAAAGTTATATTAACTCCTCTTCAGAACATCGAGAAGTCTTTTCCAAATATATCCACTTTTCAAGAATATAAGTGCATCCTCTACATCAATGCGCCTATAACCTTTTCACGTTTAATGTTGTTGAAATCGTATTTCTTTCTCGAAGAACGTGAAATATAAATAATGGTAACAGAGACGATTCAGTGTTTGTGCTCCGAGCACAACAATTTTGTATAATTTTAGCTTTTTATAAAATCATTTATAAAAATGATTAGAACTCACAAATTATTATAAGTCATAGGCAATTATTATTAGCATTGCTGCCAGAATTGCGTCCAAAATCAGGTTTATAAATTCTACATTTTGGACTTACGAAAATATGTACAGAAATTGAAATATTATAAATATATACCCCCAAACAATAAGTTTTGTTGTTGTTGAAATTTTCTGAAAAAGGAACACGCAGATATGTATGATGTGAGTCCATCAATGTGTGTAATTGCATGCGCCCAGGTAATTGGCAGCAGAAGGTTATAGTGGGAGCCCCATGTAGTGTACATATAACAAACACACACTGCAACAAACGAAAACAAACAACACAATACGATTTACACGAGAAAATTCATATCATTGCCTAACACACGAAAAAGATGTCGAACAATTTCTGAGTAATAATGTAAATTTTCTTGTCTAAATTGTATGATATGATGTTTATTTTCATGTTGTTAATTGTGTTTTGTAGTAAGTGTGCCTACATAAATTAGAGCAGGGAGTTGACCTCAGTGAAATGTGCACACGTGATAAACGACGCAATCCGAAAGAAATCCACTTTATTCCTTGAGTCAGATTTGTGAGTGTCGACGTCAAGAGACCAAGTTTGATAAATTATATTATTTTCGTCTATCGCATAATAGATTGGAATAATATAATTTTAAACGAGGAAGTAAATTATTTAAAACTTTAGATCTCCGAAATTATTTGTATAAATACGTTAAATTTATGATCTCATACATAATCTACCTCCAATTTGATTTTTCATATTGTGATACTGCTTTTTGTCAACTTATGTTTTTTGTTTGTTGATATAAATTTTTTGTTGTACATTTGTCATGTGTGAGTATTTTTATTCATTATTGATACGTGAGGATGACATAAAATCAGGTTGAGTTATGCTCATGTATAGTATGGAATAAACAAGTGTTCTTTGAAGCATGTTGACTGAAGCATGTTGTTTATAATATTGATGTTTGATGAATGTTGACTTAAAATATAAAGCACTTTTGTTAGGATGCAGTGAATAACTTGCGAGATGGAAATGTAAGTACATGATCATGACCATTTTACATCACTAATGTGAAATTGGGGCGCTACCTTTGTTATACATCTACCGAGTATACTCGCTCTGTTAAAGGAAGTCCAGAATTATATTTGTGAAATAAAAAATGCCAATTCGTGTTAAATTGAGAGACTTCCGCTACACGAAAATCTGCGCTCAATTACAGAGGAATTAAATTGACTTAAAATACATCTATTGCCTTTTCACAAATAGACGGATTTCAAGTTACACAAACGTCAAACAAAATGAAATGTCGCTGCATTATTTTGAGTAAACGATTTAATTACTTTGAGTAAATGAGTGTTCATAGTATAACCAAGAACTTCTTGAGTGTTTTAGTAGTCAATATCATATTGTCCTCAGTCTCGATAACGAAATATCGATGGAACCTGATTCAATTTTTTTGTATCTTAAATGAGCGGTCACATGATGTCATATAGTAATTTACAATGAAGCATGGGATTTCTGGGAATTTCAGTCGAGAGCGATCAGTTATAGATGTACATGCAGCTTACCTCTGAACGATTGAAAAGTACCCTCAGACTACCTGAGTGGCACTTTTTCCATCTTTGGCGAAGACTATATAACCTTAGGTCTTGAAATAGAAGTTTGACACTTTTCGTCACTTCTTAACCGAACTCTCCGTTCTTCCTTACTTCTCGATTCCTANCGAGGTTCAAACTTCCGCCTAATTGCGCAGCCATTGAGAATACAGCGGTTGGCAACACCATTATCCCGGAGAAAGCCTGTTGGCAACCCTGGTGGCGCTTGGGCGTCGCAGTCGGGGTGAGTGAGGCTAGCTTTGGTGTTGGGAGGAGAGTTTAACTCGTGGCCTCGCAATTATACACCGAATTACAATATCATAACAGAAGCGTCGCGGTGCGGGGACTTCCGCCCTCTTCTGCGGAACAGACGACGGTGACGTTGTGACGGTGGGACGGGAGGGGGAACGATGCGGCTTTGCGACGTTGCCAAAACGAAAGTCTCTTTCCTATTCTCAACTACTTATATAGTGAATCTGCGATACTCAAATGAACGGAGTCTCCAAAATTCGTTCTAAAAAACGACAAAGTTTTCAGTATACGCTAACATTTCGGCATCGTAGCTTTTTATTATTTATTTATTTTATGTCTTTTGGTGAGGTTCAGGCTATGTGACCTGATCTTTCACCTAACCGTTGGAAATTAGAGAGGGAATTGGGAAGGAGAGATATTGGTTTGCCTGGAATAGGGAAACCCAAGCTGAAAACTTCACCTACTTCGGTCGAAAAGGATTTGAACCCATGCTGTACCGCTCAGCGGTATCGTGGAAGCGAAGACGCTACCAGTAGACACCGCTGACGATATCGTTGTCTTCATCATGGAGAAAAAGATACAACGCAACATCCCTGAATTCCAACCACATGATTAAATCACACGACACCGATTCAACAAATTAATGTCTAGATATAAAATAACTAAATGTCGTTTCAGAACATCCGTGAAAAACTGATGTACTGTTTTTATTTCTGAATTTTCATATCCAAGTCCATTAAAATTTCTGAATTGTGAGTTAAAGTTAGTGTCCTTGTCATTGAATTTTTATCTGATATTTTCAAGTGCGAATGGCTGGTGTAGTGGTTAACACCCCTGCAGAAGTCCCGAGTTCGATTCCCGGCTCGTCGCCATCTTTACCTGACCGAAAGTTATCACATATCTTATCCACATGTACGGTACATGGAAGAAATATATGCTTTATGATCTAATGTTTTCAGCAACTTTTCCTTTTTTCTTGTTTGGTGATTGCAATTATATCGCTTTCGTTCACGTTCTCTCTCTCTCTGTGACGAAAGGAACCCAAGAAAGGGATGAGGAAGATGAGTGTGAGAGGGGGTGAGGAGGAGGAAGAAGGAGTAGAAGAGGAGGCTGCATTGCGGCATGAAGACGTAACCGCAACGAAGCCACGGCGTCGTCGCCTCCGTTAAGACCCGCAACGCATTTGCAAGTCAACGCGCCAACGCCGTCGACGTTGTTTCAATAGTGGGACCTCCAGCGACCTCCACGACGCTCCACTTGCTTCTGCCCTCAGCATCACTTCCTTTTCACGTTGTTACTCTGCATCACGTACAGCTGAATAAAACGCGAGGAAAAAAAGAGAAAAAAGAAAGGAATAAAATTCCAAAGAAATATTTGAAAATGAGACGACTAATATTTTGCGTCCTGCAAATTTTCGCAATACATACGAAAATAAATAAGTCGATGAATTTTCAAAAGTTTATGTTTAAAATTTAGTTTTTTGTTTAATTTGAAATCTGTTGCCGCTAACCACAGTTTATTACACTCTATGCAAAGCAGAATAAACTGCGACAGCAATAGAATGAAAGGGATTAGTTGTATTTAATTATGGCCATACCACTAAGAGGATGATGTAGTAAATTAAACAAAATAATTGTAATTTGGTAGACTTATAATCATCAAAGAGGAAAGACAAAGAAAATGTATCGTAATAAAATGCTGTAAAAGCAGTACCTAAGAATGACAGCGTTTGACGAACTTTAATTTTTGCATTTCATAACCAGATATTGAATTATATGGATGAAATGATATTTGTATGAAATATTTTTCTAGAATAATATATTATCACGCATTGTTTATATAAATGATGAAGTGTTCCACCAAGAAAAATCTTTATTTTGTGAATAACCACAATAAAAATAAAAAAACACCAAATTCTAAAATACCCAATGAAAATTGAATTATATAATATTATTCACTTTCTTCTAAGCAGTACTGATTGTGGTTGTTTTAGCAATCAAAAACAGGTACGTTGTGAATAAACATGACCGTGTTAATTACAATATTAAAAATAAATTTATCACAATGAATTATTCATGTGTAGAATATATCTCTATTTCGTTCATTATGCGACAGCTATATTGTTTATTCATATTTCATGGTAACATTTTCTGGGTGGTATTATTTCTCTTCTCATTTCATATCGTATCCTCGTCCACCGCTTCTTTATAATATAAAACCGTGCTTGGAATTAATTTATGCGATATTTCTTGTTCTATCTTCAACTCTCACTGCTTCCAACTTCCCTCACGTCATTCTTACTCCCTCTCTCTTCCAATACGCTCCACAGCCCACTGTGCAACGCGTTAATGCCAGATTATTTCCTCCTCCACCGCCCGGGAGTCACTAGGTCTGCGACGCGGTCACGTGACAAGGGAATTCCATTCTCTCTCCTCAAACTGTACGCGGTCACCCCTGACTCCAATGCTGCCAACATTGGGGAAGGGAGGACGCTGCGGTTGCAGTACACGACAAATCTTTTTGTCTCGCCACCCAAGTACTCATCGAGCAGCTAGGGCAGTGCTTTGTTTTAAATCCAAGAGCCATGAAACCCCTATATATTTAACTTGTTTTTCACGTGGAAAGTTGTTCTGTATTTCCTTCCCTTGTTTTAGGTATTTCTGTGTTTGTTCCTGTCACGATGTCCGCAGTAAATTTGTTAGGTTTATATTCTTATTTTAGGGTAACAATTAGGCAACGAATCTTTTATAATGAAACTAAATGCATTCCACATAATTTTCAATTTGTGTGAGTATAATAATTTCTACAGTGCCCAAAAAAATAGGAATAAAAATATTCGTTAAAAAATTATTTACATTTATAAAATGTGTAGAATATGGAGCGTATCAGTAAAATTTTATTTCGCGATGAAATTGGAGAAAAAATTTAAGAATGAATGAATAGGTATAAGTAGGTTAGATGGTTAAGGAAAAATATAATAAGTGAAATAATTTGACTTATTGCAAATAATTTTTTCTTAAATAACGAAATAGTTCTTTTATTTTATTGAAATGCAGCTTCTATACTCTTGCTTAATGGAAGGACCGTTTTTTGCAAGGGACTGGAATTATGGAGACGTAATGACACGTACATGATATAAGAAAAAATAAAGAAACGATAATAGTTATCAAAATCGAATTAAGATTAGTTTATGACAGATTCTCACAGATCACCACGTACGATGAATTATCTTCTTTTATTTTATAGGTAGCTTTAAGAAGTTAAAACATTATAGTGTAGTAAAACATGGCTATACAATATTTTTAAAATTTGATATTATATATCACTATTCACTAAACTAGAGAATGGTAATTAAAACAATGGCGAGCAAACTGCGACAAGTGTCTTTACAAAATATCTTGATTAGGTTCCCTTTAAAGAAAGGTACAGTATTGACATACTTGATAATAGTATCAAAGAAATGTTGACCTTGCTATCTACATCGCTCTTGTCCTTTCAAGTAAGACGTAAAGACAGGATGCACAGTAAAATTTTCATGGTATGAACTCTTTTTGTTGTGTAAAAGTGTGTCTGTATTCTTTTCGGCTGCATATTGAGCATAAAGCATTTTTTAGGTAGATACACTTTTACTCTCTTATTATTCACAATTATGTAACTTAATTTTTCACGCAGGAACATTAATTCTTCGAATTACTGAAGAATTCACAACGTATCAGAGCGCGTTTCGGATACTTTGGATAACCCTGGTAGGTCGTATCGGAGCGTTATCTAACAGATTGTGAGAACGTTGCTCCTCGCAGCCCGTCAAAGGGAAACCTCTACCTGCTTAATACCGCCCGCTTTAGGCGTTAATACAAATGTAAATAATGTAGATTCAGTTGTGCGCCTCACCACAATAGAAGGCGTGGCGTAGTCGGCGCTGAGGAGCAAAGACTTGAATTAACATTGTACCATCGCGGTGATGACTCCACCTTCCCTTCCCCCCCCCCTCCACACGACACGAAAGAATAGAAAGGAGAAGAGGAGTGTGAGGTTAAGGGAAGAGAGGGGATGGGATAGGGGGTGGGTGAGTGGGTGCGTGGGTGGGGTCGCGCCGCCGCTTACACCTGTTACCGTAATTAACAGCAGCTACAACCACTACAAGAGTATAGGGTGTCTCACCTCCTACTGAATTTAAGCGAAACTCTGTAACTTATGCGACATGAGCGCGGTGGCTTGGTGTCGAGGGGCAGGGGAACTAAAGGCGCGATTTAGAATGGGTGACGGAAATGGGAACTAATACTCAACGAGAGCGGGATACGTTTCTTGAATAAGACCTTGAACCATTGAACTTGTAGCGTTGGTATAAACATATGGAACGGTTTGCTTAGTTATACAGGACCTTGGAATAAAATACTGAAGTGGAATGGTTCGCGTAAATTATATCATATTTTTTGGAACAAATAAAACAACTAAATAATCTGATACATTATCCTAGTAAATAAATAAAGATTTTTTTCCAAGGAATTAATTGAATTGCCTACGTACCCGTGGGGGACAATACGCTAGCTTTGATTAAGGGAACGCTCCATTAATTCCGATGCACGCCGGGATAGGGAATTTAGACATAATGCACATATCTGTGTCAAGATGAGTACGTATGAGAAATAAATTATCAATCATTATATAAAAAGCTCACGTAACAGCAACAAGATAACCACTCACCGTCTCCCATAGCAGTTGATTAACACCTGGAGTACACTTACCTGGAAGAAAGAAAATAAGAATCAGTAGGAATATTGAAACAATTAAATAGAACAAACAATACTTTATAATACGTAGGTGTTTCAAAATTGAGGAAACGAGAGTCCTTATGTAGTATGAAAATTATTCAAGAGATAGATATAGCGATACATTGCTATATGGCAACAGTGCATATTATTTTTCAACATAGCCACCATGCATATCGAGACAAGGTTGTACCGAAATGCATGGTTATTCGTGAAGGCTTTCCTAATTTCACTGCAAATGCAAGAGAGACAATCCCATTATCTTGGGATTTGTCATCTTCATAGTTGCCTTGGGATCGAGTGTGAACACGCCTTTCCTTAGTCCAGTGGATCGTGAACAATGTTGTGCACACTATCCATTGAGATGTTGAGCCAATATCGGCATGTCTCTTGCGTCGATCCTCCTGAATCAGGCATTCAATGCGTCACACCATGTAACCACCAGATCATGGCTCATGTGGTGGACATGTCCTTTAGTTATCGAACTTGATGTACTAAACCCACAACTGTTTCTGTAAAACGACGTTAAACCCTTTACGAGTATCTGACAGTAAATTTCTGATGATGAAGTCCCCTGAAGTGTCAAAATCAGACATACTACACAGTTGATAGCAATATCCTAAATAAAGGAGTGATAATATCAAGTAAGGGAACCTGACCCTAGAGCCATTATTACCTTTCTATTCAAGGGGGAAAAGTGACATTGTGCTCATCTATCCGCTAGACAATTTCATGTATTACTACGAGCACGTATGCAGACGATCATGAAAGAAGACTAGAGACTTGCACCAAACAGCATGAAGGTACGACGTTAACTGGTGAGATGTGTAGTGAACCTTAAAAATAGCAGTAAGTAGTGGAAGATGGGTGCGCAGATCTGATTGTCTGAATCTTGCCATATAACATGAATTGATTAAAATGAGTTCTTCAGACATTATGCGCATGTTCAAGATGTCATTCATGGAGAGGGTTGGGGTGAAATCTGCGTATACCTATCAAAATTATTTTGAACTACCTGGCATACTAAATACTCAGAAATAGACAAGGGAAGGTTTGTGCAGTAGTCATTGGTGGTGCAGACTATGGAGCACAATACAAATTGTGTTTTCTCACCACAACACGACAATATTTGTATCAGCTTTGAAATTTAAAAAAAACGCGGACATTCAACGATATTATCTAGACTAGACATCTCTCCCAGTTCTTAGGAGTTTCATTGCCGGGATCAACAGACAGAGGGTTGATCACAACTAGGGGAATCAAACAATTAATTCATTCACGCTTACCTGAGATCACTACGACTGTAATATTTGCGTTACGTGAGTATATATTTGCCTTCTCATCTATTTTTATTTATTTCTTGAACATTGTTCGGTGGATAAAGTTAAATGAAAATAATATACGACCAGCTTTTTATCAGTGCGTGTATTAAGATACGGTACATCCTTGCATCGTTAGTTTGACTGGGATGCGTGAGTAAAAAATAAATATTAGACAAACATTTCTTACAGGTTAATTACTTACTATGAGACTTTTTTCGCGAGTGATTTTAAATGTTTAACCATACTTCGTTGAAGTTTTCCGTTCCGCTCCACAGCACAAGCTCTTGTTCTACTTTTCGTCAGGAGGTCGATCACAGAGCATTATGGTACGAGGGAAACCTTTACCTCCTTTGGTGACAAGTCGATTTAAATTATCAATACGATAAAGCTTGTTTCTTTTGATCTTGAGCTAAAAAAACCGTCACAAAACAACTCAATAAAAATACGGTTTACGAAAAATAAATTTTGAAATAGAAACGGCATTTTGTAATTCCACCGAAAACTGGAGCGAAGTTTGTTAGTTCACCCTGCGGTTTCTGTAGGAAGCCTATCCTGCATTGCTGCAGTACTGGGGATCTTTAAAAGCTTGTTTTGGGACTTCCGTTGCCCTAATCTTCATACAAAAGGGTTGGGTATCAACTTAATTATCTCTTTGTGTCTGGTGAAAATGCAGTAAAGCGGGTTAGCTACAAAAAAGTACAATTAACAGAACGCGTTTTGTTTCATATTAACTATGGAATGAGAGATGTAGAGAGTATGTGAGGGAAACACGTTATCTGTAAGGAAAGGAATATTCATTATCTGCAATTGGATGTCGCTGACCCGCATTGTTCAGTTGCAGAGAATTTCGAGGCTACGTGGCCTAGAGATTTCTGTCTTAATTTGTTTTTACAATTGTTGCGGATATATGCAGTAACAGTTTTTTTCACGGGACACAGAGGTAAAAAAGAACCAACATTCAACACCTTTAGAGTTACAAATATCTTGTATTCATGTCGAAATCATAGGAAGGATGAAGAAAATCAAATTTGACTGTTAACATGTGTAATTTGTGGATGGGTGTAATATCTGATCTTCGAATACCTAGGTGAGATCAGGCATTTTGTAAATATTAAACCATATGGTATTGGTAAACTTAGCGAAATGGATGGAATAATTCCTGCGTTTGTCTCTCACTCAGATTTAGAGTATTCATGTGACTATTTTACTTCGACCATAATAAATGAGTCACAAATAATTGTTTTGGGCAAGAAACGCAAAAAAAAAAAAAAAAAAAAAATAGTACTCCGTTTTTATTTGAGCGATGAGTAATAAGATAATATCGAAACTTTAGGCAGTGATTCCAGAAAGGAAAAATATTAAGATGTGTTCGGAAATGTACAGTTAGTCTGCAATAAAACGATTAATACTGTTACATCACATTACATAGGATTAATTGCTTCTCTGTTACAAATATGTTCAAAGTGGCTGGTACGCAGCCCCCTCGATCACTAGGTTTACACCCCCTTGACTTACTTGTGGGAGCATTTGAAAAAATGTATATGCTAGACCAATTGCTGATACGCAGACCCTTGAATAGTGTGTGTATGCTTAGCGAGTAACGCTGATCGGTTACAACCCGGAACATTCGAAAGGGTGAGGCAATCCATGATGCGACATGTGAACGTTTGCATTACACCCCACGGCAGCCTCTTTGAACATCTTTCGTAACGTGAAAGAAATTAATATTATGTAAAGTGTAATCTAATATACTTTAATTATATGCTTTAATGCGGATTAACCGCTCAGTTCCTGACATATGTTAATATGATCTTGTTTCTTTTGCTGTCGGAAATCGCCCCCATAAGTTTGTGTCCGTAATTAATGTTCATTCTTTATATTTTTGTTTCGACTTGAAATCAGTGTTTAATGTTGCGTAAGATCAAGACAGGATAGAAACTGACCATTTTTTCATAATACGACAATGATGAATTAACCTTAACTGAAACAATTATTAAATTCAAAGAGTTTGCACTTATAAAGTCAAACATAATACTGGTAGTTTTGGATCGAGGGAGACTGAAAACATAAAATCACGGAAAAGTGATAATTGCGAATTTAATATAATAATAACACTTTGAATACGAAAAATAAGTAATCCAGGTTGACTCAATACTCTAATACATCATATTACCAGTTCTAAATCCTACTAGGAAATTACTCTTAACTTCCATTGCAACGTACCGATTCGAAAACCCCCTCCCCTTCCAAATATGCAGAGTTCTGTACAGTTTGAGGGCGATTATGTTCCATGCAAGATACCAAGTCTCCTCGCTGCCACACAAAGTTCAGTTGAGAACAATTACGGGGAGTAGCAAGCTGCCATACGATCGTGATAATGTTAGACCGCTGCTGTTCAAAACCTTAATCAAACTTCTCGTAACCGTTAATTTGCACGACGATGTTGGCGAAAGCTTTGCTACTTCTCTTGTGCACATCACTAAGAGCAGCTTCTGCTGCTTTCTCTCCTTCTTCTGACTGCTCTCTATTTTCTCGTTTCGGTCACATTTGTGGACGTAATCCACTTATTTCCTCGCAACGATTGTCGGCGGTGGAAACAGTGAGTACTTCAAACATGGCGGCGCGGGGGGGGGGGAGCGTAATCTACTTAGGCATGGTTCCCTAAAGAGATTATGCAATGGTCGTAGGGGACTAGTCAAATAGATGATCGTAAAGCTCGGTGGGGTGCGAACTTTGATTTCGGTTGTAATTCATTGAACTAATACAGAGGACGTTCCGTGATCAACGCTTTTCTGGATTCCGGAGGATTTTATCCTTTAACTCGAAGATATACAATGGAAAGATAGGGGAGTCAAATTAATCGAGAATGTTGGATGGAGGGGGACAAATTTACCTTTCGCCAACTTTCTCTTGAATGCTGCTGGAAATCAATATTCGGGACTGAATGTATTGCTAAGTCTCTTATGAGCATTTATTTAATGTCAATGAGGTAAGATGCATCGACTCGTTGTATCAATGGGAAGCTTCTAGCACAAGCGTTTTGTTCAAAATACAACTAACTGCATCGTGCTTCTGACAACACTCGTTTCTGATCCTTAAGGAATCAAATATCACTACACTTATACTTTTATAATTAAATATAGTATTGGAGGACGTCATTTCTAACCCTTTTTCACCAAAATACAACGAGGTAAAAGAATAGATCTTCATACGCAGCAGGAACGAAATGTTGCAATATTTTGACATGCTTCTATTTCAGATGAAAATAAAAAAGTTTAAATTTTATTTTGCTTTGACACTATTCTCTGTTACTATTTGTTACAACAGGAGGAGATACAAACCCGAGCTTGTAACATTGTTTTAAAGAAAATATCACAATAAATATTGGGAAGAATCCAATGAAGGCTGTATAATATATTTGACTCTTTCAGGTTAATAAAAAGACAAAAATAGTACAATTTGAGAAATTCTTTACAAAATATTGAAATGAGTCCGTAGAATGTTGAAATATCTAACTCCTCATTTTAAGTTTCCTATCTTTTGAAAAGTAAAATATCACACACAGCAGAAAACTCTATCGTTCACGTCTATCATTGAGTTGACATGACTCACTAGTACATTGGTGCATACTGAGGGCAAATTCATTATACTTGAATGAATGTTTTATAAATAGTAGAGTGAATAGTACTGAAAAATAGTTTAATTAGTTTGTTTCGATTTTCCTCATCTTAACCTTAAAATTTACTGAAACAGCGCTAGATGAAGAAAAAATCTTTCAGTTTTATATTCAGTATTATATTTCCAGTTATACTTTCAAAATTGTCAAGTTCACACACGTGCAGAAATCCAAAAATCATATTTTCGGACTTATTAACGGACTAATATTCCTCAAAATTCTAGATCAAATTGTGAGTGTATGGTAGTGTTTTACAAAAGTATATTGGAGAACAAATGATTGCAGTATATTGTACTTCGCAAATCAAATTAAACAAATTATATAATTTATTTGCATAATTAAAATTATATTTTATGAGTACGACTTTAAGTTAGCACCGTGTACTTTGTTTAGAATTTAACACACTTGGAAGCTCTATTGTTAGGAATGAGCGCTGCTCGAACCAGTAAAAATTCAAATATTTGAACAGGGGCGCAATTTTACTTAGATATGCTTTTGTTCACAAGACATAATATAATGGTATTTATTAAAGAATGGTTGCTCATTAGAATTAGAGGCTTCACTAGTTTCATCCGAATATTTTAGAGATTGTTGGAGATGTTTTTCGTATTCCCCCTATCATTCGTCATTCTAATTTTTAAACCTCGTCAAAACATTAATACACACGCAAATCCTCCCTTCTTGAAAAGACCTTCATTCACCTCTGTCACCCTTCCCTCAACCCACACCTTCAGCTACACTTCAACCCCTAACCCCCACTGCCCCTGTCCACATTTGAAGAGACCCTTCCACCCTCACATTGTCACCCCCTAAACACACAATAGATTCGTCCCCTAATTAAAACGACATGAGTACCGATATTAATTTGTTCCGCACTTTCCCTGCTGTCAGTCACGGCCGTAGGTATTCAATATCGAGGGCAGCTGTTGGGGTGAGAACGCAGGGGCTCCATCCCCTACCCTCTACACCCCCACACCCCAAAGCACTGTCACATTTCCCGAGATCGCTTCACCTACAGGAACACGATGTCATGGTATTAAGACGGCACTGACACTCCTCTCGTCCCTGGAGTAATGGAGATAGTTTGCTCTATCAAGACTTCACAGATAAGTAATTACACCACTCCTATCAATTAGCTATTAATCTCGGTAATCCAGACTCTTTTAATCCTACTCATGTGACGATATAACTCAACAGATTTCTGCAAAAAAAATCCAAAACATTCAGTGCTGTCAAGATTCGCAATACAATAATCACTTAGCAGTTAATCTCGCTAATGCAGACTCTTTTAATCCGACTCGTTCGACAAACCGACAGTGCGGAATTCTTCTATATATTTTCAATACATTTCCATGTAAATGCAATTTAAATTTTACCACATCCTTTCATAAATCATAATAAATTATATTTTTCTTAAATAATTTGTGAACGAATTGTAATGAAGTTTCAATGCTTTTTCATATAAGTTTCTAAATTATTATAATTGTTGATATGTTAGTTCATATTTTAGACAATATGACAATGCCTGTCAACCAAACCAGCTCTACGGTTGTGTCGCTTTATAAATTGAATGTAAAACGTTTTACTGCGAATTTTGTATTCTGTATCTTAATTTTTTCGCTTATTCAGTTCAATTTATTATAACTAAATCCTCTATTAAACTTAATTTCTTTTAAAGATTGTATCATGTTGGGAAAAGAATATGTTTTATGTTGAATGCTATCGTCCAAAATGAAGAAAAGATCAAGACTTGTTCATAGTGACCTCTTCTCAAAAAAAAAAAAAATCAATAATAATAATAATTACAAATCCTGTTTATGACTCTGAGACCCAGAGAATGTATTTTTATCTTTTCGTGATGTCGTCTTAGTGGTAATCGATATAGTCTTCGTGTTTAAGAATTCATTGTTGAAAATGAAATATGAAAATCATGTGTAGAAGCAAACAGACAAAATTCCTTCTCTTATTGTTTCTAGCTAAAGTCATTGTTTTCTTCCTGTACTAAACATTCGGTCTCCAAAACTGCTTTTTTTTCACAATAGTAGAGAAAGTAGAACGCTGGCCTGAGGCATTGGCGTCTAGGGTTTAAACCCGAGGAGATCACGAACGAACTTTATTCGTTTCCAGTGTTCTGACCCCCAGACCTCCATCTATTGCGCAGTGAGGACCGGCTCAGAATCAGCCAGGAGTCGGAGTGGTCCGAGCATGTAGCTAGTCGCATCGCCTTCATGTGCCGTGTCCAGAAAATCACGGAGCTACATCCTCTATCACCAAGGATGATATACCGCAGTGCCCGGAATGAGGTGTCCTTTAAAAAGAACTGTATTGTTATCTAAATTAAATGTTGAGTTGATTTTTATTACATAACATTTTAATGCACTGTTTTTGAGATGTATCGAGTTATACATTATACAATAATAATTGTTCAGTTTCGAAATTAATTAAGATACAAGAGATTCATCGCATTATTCTTTGTACGAAATGAGTACGCGGATCCTATGAAACATTATTAGATTGTAATCATGATATTTATAAAAAAAATTAAAAGACCCTTCTTTATTAATTTTTTTGTTTGGAATTAAGTATGGAATAAGTTCTCTATAACGAAAAGAAGCGGACGTTGGTTTTCCGATTATGGATCAAAACATCCATCTAAGAATATTATTTTATGTGTAATAATTAGAATAGTGGTTCATCCTCTAGTGATGTATAAACCCGCGCTTTCAACAACGAAACGGGTCGTTTCCACAAAATAACGCACCGCTTTTCGCTTCATCAGTTCATTATCGCAGGACTAGATTATTCTCTATTCTTCTATGACGGCGGCGCGGCGCCTCTGTGCAGGACGATGATTCTGTCGTTCTCGCTGTTGATGATAATGATGACGCAGCCGACAGGGAATGCATTTTCCACGCATTAGTTTGAATTAGGCGGCTCTTTGTGCAGTGTCGGATTTGCGAGAAGAATATAGTACGCGGTATCAGGTCGCAAAATAAGAGAAGGGGCATACATGCAAAGCTCGTTCCGCTGACGCATCTATCATTTAGTGTCAGGGTTGCGGATGTGAAGCGTTGCTCGTCTGTCTGTCAGTCGCTCGCAGCGACGTGCTGTGGGCCGCTCACGAACCACGTCTGGTCAGACAAGGCAAACTCAAGTTGGAGTCAGCACTCCAAGTCAGTCAGATCACTCAGATGTATAATTGTTTGCTTTATTTTTATTCTAATTGTTATAAAACACAACAATGTGAATAATAATGTTGCAAGAACATGATTTATGAAACATCTGCCAGTTAATAATATAGTACAAACACCATTCAGGAACTCATTTAAAACGCACAAGAGACGAGCACAACGGTTTCGTGATTTATCATTTCACCTCAGAAAAAAGTGAAATATATTTCTCAGATGTCCGGTGACAGATCAAAGTGATGTAAAAAGTACTACAAATCAAAGGAAATTTCCATCACTTTCGTGATTTAAAAGTTGGTTTTATTTAGTAAAAAAGTGTTATCTCCATATGACGCAATGTATTTCATCATCAATTATAATTGCAATTATTTCATTTAAATGGTCGGTGAGGTGCGTATTAAACAAGTTGAAATCAGAGTTGAAGCACATGTTACTCTGTTTATTTGTCCCGATTTTAGATATTATAGTGATTTAATTCTACCTTCGCTAGTTCAGGCTCTAGTTAGCACATAACCACTTGGAAAACTTTAAATAATGTCATCTTTTCTGCATATTTTCAAAATAGTCATCATAATAGTAATTGACGAATTATGCAGCATTAAAAACTGCGAATCATTAATTACACCGAATAAATTAAAATAATGTATTCGAAGAATTTTCTCTACTTGACAAACGTTCTATAGCATTGCAAAAGTTTTCGTTGAAAAACTTTCCTATTTATTTGGAAAGGAAAAGCAAATTTCGTACAGTTCTTTTCTGTATTACATTTGTGATACGTGTGATTTTTTTTACATATATTCCATAAGAAATTTAATGGAAAATTTAACATTTAATAACTGCCCTACCTTAAGGTAGTATGAGAGATCAGGTGACAGTCTTTGAACGTCCTGATTGTTTCTAAATAATACGATAAACTAATATCTATCATTCGCGAAATAAAATTTCGATATCTCAGGGCTTATAATTGAATAAAACGATCTTAAAGTTGTACGGGTTCTTACCGATAAATCAACTGGGGAGGGGGGGGTGTTTTAAAATAAATTTCCCATGCACATGATTTAACATGGTCTCATTTCAAGTACTATCGTATCAAACAATGTATAATTCTTACACTGAAGACACTAAATGCACTAAATACCTTTTATGTGAGAAAATACGTGTTATATGAATTCAAAAGAATAGTTTTTTATTTTGTTTACAACGCGGGAGTCAGGAAAAGACTTCTTATGCAAAATGAGAGATAAAATGTGATATAAATAGGAGACAAACCGATAAAACATTGGTGACGGAGCGAGAGGTGTGGATGGTCATCAAGAATCTTGGTCAAAATATTTTAAAAATTAAGCGAGCTAATGTGTACTAAGTCTCAATCCACAAACTTAAACATTGTTTTAGTTTTATGAAATAAATTTTCTTTGTTCTCATTACAACAAATCAGTAAAGTTTTTTTGTTCAAATTTGAATATATACAGATATTAATCATGTTACGTCGAATGAAAATGGGAGACGGCGCGGCGTACCTTAAGAAGAACGCGAAATGCCTGGATGCACGAGTAACAGCAAACAACAGCTTGTCTTGTTCCTGAGGGGAGACGGGAGCGAATAAAATATTACTTTTCGTATTTTTATAGGATGGATGAGTCCAATGGAATGGAATCATTGGACAGAAGAAAGAAGTAGAGAAGAGGGAGATTGACGGAAAGAGAAAGAGAGAGGTAGAGAAAGGGAAAGAAGAACAATAGAGAGAAAAAAGTGCGTAAGAGAAAGGAGAAGAGGAAAGGAGAGGAATACGAAGAGAGAGAGAGAGAGAGAGAGACGAAGAAGAAGAAATTCGAGGAACTCGTATTACGCAAATGACTCTTTCCAACTCAGTTGCAATCGCATGGGGAAAAACAACAAAATTTGTGGAAAATAATTATTCGAAAAAGGAGCCCAAGAACGCGTAAAAAGTGAGACAGTAAACGAAAAAGAGAGCAACTTTATTCAAAATTAATACTATTCTATACCGAAAAAAATATGTTTGTCTAATCTAAATAAAAATAAATATTTGTCCTGAGAATTTTTATTGATGTACTTCCCAACCTTATATAGGAGAGTCATGTTCCAAATCTTCTGAATACAAATGAAGTCCTATATTAAGCGTTTCGTGGAAACGTGACTTTTTTGTTTGCACAAGAAAATATGTGATTTCCTTTTATAGTTCCATATAACAACAGTTTATTAGAAAAATCTATTTTTTATTGTTGTAGCAGCAGCGGGATCCCTGCTACTGCCACGGATAACACCGCGATATCGGAAAACAAAAGAACGCGAGTGGACAATACAGAATGGAAATGAACGCTGAAATAAAAGCGAAATTAAAATTACAATCGCTACGGAAGAGAGAGGGGACGGTGGGCGTTGTAGGTATTATTTTTGTTCCGGAAAGTACGTAATGAAGTCTATTAAAACACTGGTTGCAATATCATTAGTGTTCAAATGAGGAGAGTAGGGCTTGCAGTTTAATTTTCCCACAATAACGGAACGTTGGAATGCGCTACCGCTGCTGTACAATCAGCTGTCTCGCTGTCTGTTTTCATTGTATTAATTAATCTGAGGTGATAAAGGGTGTGGGTTCGGAGCGTGGAGGGGTGAGGCCATCGATGAAGGGTGCAAGAACTGTGGGAACTAAATATCTGCAGGGTTTCTCCCCTTTGATAGTGCACGATTCTTTTTTTTTTCTTTTCGTGTTCGTTTCGGCGCACAGTTTCAGTACTCACCATTGTCTCCATTCAAATCATCAGTCATGCTCGCTTAGACTGAACAGACTTACACCTTATTTTTATTTTAACAAATCAATAAAGGATCCATAAAGTAATGAGAAGTTTTCACGGATTGATTCCTCCATGCACCACCAACTATTGATCTGCATTTTATTTGATGGGAATATAATCAAAGTAAGGAACGATATACTTACCAGGATTGTTGCGTAAAGAGAAAAAAGTTTTATCGAACTTTATTGTTACTCCATGACACAGAATTATCATTACGTACACGCATAATTGCATCTTATTAGTGTAAGCATTACATCGGAGTTGCTAGAACCACTGTTGAAACTAAAAATTAATCCTAAACTACAACATATAGAGTGTAAGTAAAGTGTTGACAGTCAATGGTTTCCATTACAGGTTTCTTTAGTGGAGAGTCTCAAGAGATGTGATTGATTTACATTTTATTGTGTATTAAATGATTTTTGGTGCCGTTCAGGTTATGTTTGCTCTTTCAACCACATGAATTGAGTTAAAGAATTAAAAGGGAAAAATATTGAGTTGCCAGGGAGCGTAAAGTAGCGAGCCGACATAGATCTGTGCGTGGTGATGAAACCCCCCTTCCCCAACACCTCGTCCAGTTGGGTCGAGTTGAGGATAGAACCCGCACTCTTTACTGTACACTTGTACATTGAAAGAGATGACTCTCTAACTGCCTCTGGCCAGAAGTTCTCAAAATCAATTTTCACAAGTTTTTCATGAAGAGAAACATCCCTAATATATAATTTTCCATGTTTCAGAGACACTTTGTACATAATAAAACAACAGAAGTATGAAATATAGAGTTGAAAGTTTACCCTTAACAATGGGATCATGAAATATTTCTGTAACGCAGTGATTCATGTACGGGGAAAATACTGAAAAAGTATATTCAAGTACGAATTCTACCGTTAAATGCCGTTGTAATTCAAATTAAAACAAAGATTTGAGAAGTTGGATTGAAAGTTCTCACTCGTGGAGTTCCTCTTGTATAAAGGAATCATGTACATTTTTCGCTGTCGAAATATTCGAGTTATGGAGAGTCAACTGTATTTAAGGTCCGAACCAAATCAACCCATCTCCTCGCTTTCGCTTTTTTTCTGCTCTGTGATCTCCATGCGGGACGCTGCGTTCGCCAAAGGCTTCGAGCCAGAAAAAAAGGGAAAAAATCGTCCGCCAGCGATGGAGACAAGCGGGGCAAAAAAAGGTTCTGCAAACTTACGTGGAATAAACGATGCGGGAATGAAAATTTCATTGAGTTTCATTTGATCCGTTCGCATTATATTAGGAAGGAAAACGAGTCACTCACCGCTGCTGTGGGATCCGTAAAGGGGAAGGGAGAGGACGGAAGAAGAAAGAAAGGAGAAGGGTTGTTACAGGTGGCTGTGGATGCGAGCAACAANGAGTGGTGACGCAAGCAGCGCTGCGGCGGTTTCATTTGTTGCTCGCTTGGCACGAATTCAAGATGCATTGGATCGAAGGAGCAGAAGATAAAGCTTTGTTCACTTTGTTCCGATTTGCATCATTGCGTATTGAAAGTAAAACGAAATAACAATAGAATTCATCGAATAATATACGTCTTTGAGTTCTATCGATCTAATGATGTCTTTTTAGACTTATTTTCTATATTTCATTCATTTCTGAAAATGTAACATTCGATTTTTTATCCATTTTTGTTCGTTTCATGTCTATCAACTTTTTTATACGAATTTACCTGTACCCATGCCCATTTTGGGAATTATTTCTGATGTAATGAGTTATTTTCTGATTTTGGTTTGAAATGAAAATATTTTTCTCGTTTATTGTTATTACAAGAATGACATATTTATGAAAGTATGTTTCTTAGCGCATAAGGTCACTTTTATCCTTCTGAAATACTTAACATACATTTCATAATTAAAATCCACTTCCAATATATAGTTAGATCCTTCAAATACAGGTAACTTTGCTGTAACAATATTTATATTTCTTTTAGAATTGAAAGTAGTTTACCTTGTGCTGTAAGAAAATAGCAAAAAAATGTACGGAGAGAAAAATGGAATATTTTCGTCAAAACTTTCTTTCGTCCTGAGAATTATACATGATTCTTACAACACAAGAGACAATTTTAAACTCGAAAAAAGTGTTATGGTTTATTCTGAGAAATTTCTCTTTTATAGACATTGTAGTTGGAAGAAATGTCATTGAATGGTTTTAATGGGTGCAATATTGATTGTCACTGCAGTACGCAAATCTCCCTCGAAAAAAGCCTGGAAAAAGCTGAAGCCGTTCCGCCGCTGCGACATAGAATTCGGGAACCCTTGTGACGGTAGGCGATCGGCTTCCTCTCGTCGTCGTCATTTACCTGTAGCCGGCGCCGGAGGGAAGAATTGCGAGAAGGGCTTCATCAAAAACCTAACAGCTTCGTCGGTCCACTGGCTCTTCATTAGAGCTAAAGGGTTGGAAGCTGCTGCTGGTGCTACAGTGGAGGAGTTACAGGGTGGGGTGGGGGATAGAGGTGGCCTCAGGGGTCGATGGGCAGCTGAGGAGCAAATGAGGTAGAGGTGGATGGCGAGATGAGATAGCGGAGGCAATATCAAACGAGATGGACAAAATACAAGATTATCGGAAACGCAATAAAATCTAATATCTAATGTCTGTAGTGCTTCACATCCCGGTGGGAACATGAGAGGTTATACCCCCTCCCCCTATCAACGTCCAGAGTACTGTGTAATGAGTATGTGGTCTATAAAGGGGGTCCACGCGGTCGGAGGCAAATGCTGATCACATCTGCTTCACATGTCAGGACAAAATAATGGTGGGATTCTTCTCTTTGGGAACTTCAAGAACACACCTTCCTGTGATCGAATTTAGACATGTTAATATACAAAGAAATAGGATAGATGTGCTGAGTCATTTGTAAAAAATTTGGAAAACGCTTTCTTGCCATAGTTTGTATTGTTAATTACGAATATATTTGGAAGGCCCACCTTTGTATTCCTATCTTCCTTCGTATTTTCCTGTGCTAGCCTTGCTACGTGTTCGTCATTCATCCTGAAAATATGGACAAGCTATTATTGTATATTTATGTGCATCTTTTATGATTTAGTTTGAATATGTAATTGGGTGTAACGGGACTGTTTGTTTTATCATCATAACTCTTTTCATATTCTATTCGGTTTTCCTCAAATATCTCACTCCCATAGACCAAAATTGACTTTCTTGTATCTTACATAATATCTACGATTCGGAGCTGCACGATAATAAAGGTATATAAATTGTTTTCTTTTTTCTTTCAAAAACTCGCTTTTCACTGAAGAATCTACTATTAACATGTAAAATCCAGCACTTTAATGTAGGTAATTTTTAATATAAATATTCCCACTGTTCGTAAATGTTGCTCGTAGGTATTACATGTATTGAATTGTACTTTCATTTCTTCTCCTTTAATGTTTCAACAGAGAGATTTATCTTCCAAGTAATAATCAGAGTTTTAGTAAGAATTATTTTATGTCACTCTTATTTTTCTGAACCCTTCTGCCTAGATGTATATATTCTCCGAATGATAATATAACCATATAAATAATTTCTTTTCTTTCCTCATTGAATGTTCAGATGACGTTCCAGAATTACTTCCATAGCTTTACATGGGACTAATTATAGATTCTGTGAAACATTAAATTATTCATAATAATGTTAACTCACCAAAAAATTAAAGTTTATGATTGTTTCTCTTCTAAAACGAACAAATAATGTTCATATCCCAAATTTTTGGAGGAGCTAAAGAAAGCTACTTTCCCCTCATGCTCTATCATTCCCTTCATTGTTTGAACGCGTGAGAGGAAGAGACCACAATCAATAAAAAGTAAATCCTGTTTTATCAATTTGTTTCATACAATTGTGCCTTCGACGCAGTTGGTCGTGGAGTTAACACCATAACGCCGGGTGGTTTAACCTGGAAGGATGAGATCCACGACTGCGATCGAAAAGGGCCTAAGGGACGCATCCAGCGCATGGATGGAGGCAGCCTCCAGCGCTGGAGGAATTAAGCCAGTTAGCGAATGTACGGCGCGATTGGAATACCGATCGATCGAAGTACTTTCACTCTCGAGTCTCTAGACGACGTTTCGAAGAAGAATCGTGACACGAAAAAATTGGGAGGAAAATAGAATAGAAAAAACTGTCGCACTTCATTTTTTGATTATTAGTCTTTAGCACTTAGTTTCTTTATATTTTATCTTATCCAAATGTAACTCTTAAAGAGCGATGTAATAAAGTTTACTCTTTTTTTTTTGTACGTCAATAAATTAGGAATATCTATAAACAATGTAATCTCGTATAACATTCAGAAATACTATTGTTCTTCAGTATTGACATACAAAAGTGAATATATTAATCTTCAAAGCAAAATGAGTCCTCCACAACTATAAAATTTAAATACATACCTCGTTTTCGTGATAAAAAGTGTCATGTACAATATACACACTACATATCTCACATTCAAGCTATTTGGCAGCAAGTTCGACAAAGACGTACGCATTAAAAAGAAATTTGACAAGATTTGCATCTAAATATACCTAATTTCTCATAAAATCGTTAATCCGGGTTGTTTTCTTTACCTGGAAGAAGCATATAAATACAATTTAATAACAAATTGTAAAATATTCACTGTATTCTTACGAAGCGACATATTCTGAAAATCATTTGTTTGTGTTCTTTTCTAAAATAATAATAATAATAATTTTCCGAGCATTGCAATATTATAATAATTGATTGCAACCGCATTTCGTGGTGTTGCCGAAGGTCAATGTCGTATGCCTGCCCTTCTAGTAGCTTGTCGACACTCCCGAAGGGAAATCACTCCCAATTTATTTGGTGATGAAATTCGGAAACATTTTAGTTTTATGAGAAAAGATGTAGCGGAACGTACCACATCCCATGCCGTCAAATCAAGTAATAATTTCTCTGCTTTACGAGAATTAATATCAATAAATAACTTCATATTGAAACTAACGATATCATCTGTATACACTAGGAAAATGTAATTCATTAATCGAACAAAAGTCGGCGTCAAATTCAGTTGAAAGTAGAAACGGATGAATGCTCTGTGACGTCATACAAATGATCCTTTATGAACGACTCCTATCGGTCGCGCTGGACATGAGATGCTTGATAAGATTGTACCATTTAAGCTTCGCTCGTGAAATATTGCCCATATCAGATAGACACAAGGGACATCGCAGTTCAGTCACACATTAATCAATGTTCGATAATACGTCACAGGGAAACGGGTCAATTTGCAGGATTTGTAGCATATTGGTGAGCGCATATATATAGCCCTTCACATTGACAGAGGTATGAGAGATCCCGTGAGATGAGCGATAAATTTCCAAGTATCATGAAAAAATTCCAACTCACAAATTTTTTGTATCATATCAGCATAATGAAAGTGAATAGTCATTTTAAACAAAAATAAAATTCTGTTCTCTGCATATTTTCATGTTAATAAAATACATCCTATACTTTGAAAAAAAAAAATTGTTTCAAATCAAACTGTAGAATACCTTAAACATTCAAATATTTGAATAGATTTCCAACGCTGAACTAGTATTTTTTTTCATCGACAAAAAGCACGTATCATAGGTATCAAACGGAACGATTTTGAAATGATTGTCATTATTTGTAGGGATAGCAAAATACTGGTAGAGCTGTTTGTTGAAGTTTTGGCACAGTGAGAATTTTTGAATAAGTCAAAAAAATGTATAGTCTTGGATAGTAAATACTATTTCATTCTTGCCATATGTTGTCGTCAGATGTGTCAAAGTATTAGTGTCACATAGAGTTAAGTGGTGATAATTAAACCATTTACGTTCATTTCTTAAATATATTGTAGTTAAATACTTACACGACCTTAGTTTGTCTCAAGACAATATTTATTGTATACTTTTTCGGAATACAACGTTTCAACCCTGATTTGGACCTTGACAAATATTAAACATTGCAACATATAGGATAGAAATAGAACCAAAGTTATAATATTTTAAAGAATCAAATATATGATTTTCATGTGTTATGTTAATTTTTTCATATGGTAAGTTTTAATGTTAGTTACATCTGAAGAAGACCTCAAACGTTTCGTTCCATTAAATGTTCACAATAGTGTGTGTGTGGAGTTCAACTAAGCTCATATAATATGTGAGCGGAACTACGGGTTCTCGTATCGTATAAAATTAAACATTTGCCAAATAAATAAGACTAAGTTGTAGTTTCTTCCCGTTGATTACAAATGAATGGCATGCTGCCAAGAGTTTTGTTCCAGTGCGATGTAATGACAGGAAACATAACTGCTTGAGGTCTCCTGTTGACTGGAATGAATCGCCAGTGTCACACAGAAGGGGACGCGCTCCGAAAAATTACCGAGTGCCTGAGAACAGATGGAGGCGTGAGAAGAATGCACGTTCTCGTCGTTTCGTTCAGTTGGGGAAGTACACGCTCTGGAGCGAATTAATTCCACCTCACGAAACCAACGTTTGAAGTATAACTGAATTTCCAAACTGATGTACGGCGAGTCTGAAAACAACGTGGAAACTAGGAGACGAGGTAGAGAGCTTTGTTAGGAACAGTATTCACATAAGAACGCGTGTCGTTCTTCAAACGTTCTTATACTGATCTCTTGGGGATCTGTAGGAAACACTTGTTGAATGTGATCATCCCATGAAACACCATTCGTCTTTCTTCAGTTTCATGAAACTCCAGGTATATTTCAATATGTTCGATCTGGGCGCAGTCTATGTGGCCTGGTGTTGGTACTATACCTGCGTCACTGTATATGGCCGGTACTTCAAACACGATTATTAAAGCTCTCAACACACATAACTGTTTTGTATTCTTGCTGTGTGAAGTTATCTCCTGTTAGGGGTGCACCTCATCATTTCCAAGTTTCGTGCTCATCTCGAAGTTGTGTGCAGTTACAAGTCACGCTGTATAAACACGGCAGTCTCATCACCTGGAAGTTATGTAAAAGTATCTATTGTAATAATACTGTGATATCGGATAAATCTAAAACTTTTCTGTGGGTAGGCAATTTGAAACACACAAAAATGTTTTCTTACCAGATGAGAGAGAATAATTTGCTTGTTTACACATTCTACCTATTATGTTCCTGCTAGTTAACTACGAAAATTCAACGAAAAAACATGTTCTTTGGTAATATATGACAAACAAATTATCTCTAAAATTGTAATAATATTGTTTCTTAATAATTTTAATAATACATTTTTAATGATATGGTTGATCTCCGAAAGGACATCACCAAAAAGTCAGCAGAAGACAATTTTTAGGTTCAATAATTTATAAATTTTGTACGTTGGAGGTGCGAGGTAAACAACCTAAAATAATGTATCTATCTTGGTTCTTCGATGAAAAATGAGCTTTCATCAAGACTATAAAATATCATTCTCCTTTTTCTTCGTTGTAGAGGGTTGTGTGAAGTAATAAACTGTGAATGATTTGTATTACAGTGCTTGTGGCTGTTTCGTATTCGTGTATTGGATGACATTCCTTCTATTAACTAATGGATCCATGCTTTTTCTATCTTCTCACATTATAAAAAAGGAATCACAAAGTATCTGATTTTCCTGTGCACAAGTGGAGCATTTCAGTAGTAATATAACAAATTGTGCCGTTAGTAATTTTTTTTTGAGCTGCTGTATGGTGAATCCTCACTGTGTCAGAGCCTCGTCCATTTGGAGCATAATCCTCGCGAGGAGTCCGCTGCATTGCTTGTGGCTACGGTTCCGAGGGAAATAGCGGTCGCTGGAATCCGATTATTACAAATGAAACACAAACAAATTAGAAGGGCCCGTTTTGCGCAGCATGTTCTCCACAAGTGAAGCGCGAAATAACCTTTCGAAATCGTAAGAGAGGCGCAAATAGCACGCTAAAATGTTCGCGAAAAGCGGATCACTATCCTCACTCCCATGGACAGCGGAAAAAAAAAAATGAAAATCGCAAACCTCAGACGCAGTAACATATGGAAACACTGTTAAATGGTAACGCTATAAATCGGCAATATCCAATGCGAAAGTACGAATCGCGGTTATATTCATATGAATCTATGGAATACATTGTTGTCGGAAATAAAGGCTTACCGCATGCATTTATTTTGGGCGCGGAATCGAGGGATGGGTATGAAAACTGGCAAAAAGAGGATGAGGTTAATGGGGGATATTCTCTAAAACATGACGGTTTAATGATGCTTCTAACGACGGTGGGATTAAAAAACGAAAGGAGATAAATAAAATAAAAAATGAAACATTTGAACATAAGTTTTATTAGAAAGAAAAAAGTTATTTTGTGACTTTATAAGAGTACTGTATTAGGTGGAATATATTTTCAACTAAACGAATATAGGCAAACAAAGAAGGGAACAGTATATTGAACGAAGAAAGAAGATAACAGACACTGAAAATTTAGCAGTACATTTTAAATAATGGCAGTAATGATCATTAGTCAGTAAGATCAGAAACAGTGACTTTTTGTTTCTCTGAATGACGTTTTGAGCAGGATCTCAAGACGTCTAGAAAACAAAATTGCTTACATGTTGGCAAAATATAACGGTAAATGTGACTGTAAAAGACATAAACTAATAAATAAAATCTTGAATAGCAAAAAATGAGCGCATTCCTGTACAGTTTACGTCTTGGGTTTCGAAGTTATTAAGCAAACCAATTACGACACAATACTGGTAGATAAAGCTTCTATACACATTAACGGGTCTAGTAGTGTTAAGTATACTAGTAAGTTGAAGGTTATCCACCATCTTTGTATTCAAAGATACGTTTTATCACAAGTTGACAAATAAAACAAACGATTGGTATTAGTTGACGTTTCGGAACATTTATTGATCCATCTTCAGAGCTGCAATAGTGTGGATGCTGCACAAAGCATACAATAGAAGCAACAATAGTACACATCAAATGTATGAAAAACTCACTGAGTAACCCAAAGTATTGTTAATATGACATCCAATGATTAAAACCTCCCATAAGAAACATATTACGCGTACAATTTAAAACGTAACAAAAAGCAGCCATCTGGAGAATTGTGCAGCATGTCACTAACAGAATGACGAAACATACACTGAACTGATTTGATGTCGCGAGCCAGGACAACGAAACTTGCTCTAGCACAGTTTCTGAGAACACGAATCAGAGTCGTCATGGCAACAGGATATGACGGTTGTACAAAGACATAACAATGAACATTTTAAACACAATTCAATCATGAAAGTACACTGATAAGCCACAGACACAACAATGAATATATGTACTTAATTACAATAAGGAGTTAGCACAAAATAATAATATTCCGTTAGAATTATTCAGAGCATATGAGATTATTATGAACAAGTTAAGATGATAATTATGAGAGAGAGAGAGAGAGAAAAGTACAATGAACTCGTTAATTATACTATTTACTTACATTTTTAAAATGTATAACAATTGAATATATTGTACAACCTTATTATTAAAAAAGCAAAGGGTTGGAGCGTTGCGTGTTAGAGTAACTACTTCAATAATTATTGTTAAACATTGAGGGATTCTATAAATATTTAATTATTATACTTGTATGAATATTGAATTGATCATTGGATGTTAAGGAAGAGCCTGTAGTAAAATGTTAGAGAAAGATCGAATGAATCGAGTAAATTATTATTTTTAAGGAATATAATTATTTTTATAGAATATCCATATTTGGTCTGATCATATTCCTTTATATTTCTAGTACAAATCCTTTAAGACATTACCGTAGTTTCTTATATCTAAGCTTCTGCGTTGAGTTTTAGTAATTTTTCTCCTGGTAAATACACAACTGAAGTCATGATAGATGAAATACATTTCAATATTGGGACAGTGATGAAAACATGGTGTAAAGCGTTTCCAAAGACCGAAATGAATTCTTTCGTACCGTTTAATTCTAAGATATTGAATTTTATTTAATCAATATCAGAGTAACATTTATAATATATCATATTTCCTTATTTTACCATCCAACTCAATGTACATAGTGCATGTCTAAAACATATTAATGGAAATCACTTAGTCGACATACTATATTTTGTCAGAAAAAAGAAAGATACATCAGACGGAGAGGTAAGATATAGTCACCTCACTCTTTCCGCAAGTCTACAACGTCGTATCCCAGAACGGAGAAAATAATTCGATGTCCTCTCGTCATGTGATAGGGAGCCGAAATTGAAGCTCATACCGTCAGGCGTAAGGACATAACGCAATTTTTGTCATTGTTCGCGTCAGGTTGTCCTTTTTCCATCATAGAGGAGGGTCTGTCGTCGAGTGGCCAAGAAGACGCGCGGAACTGTCGCGATAATCATATTATTTTGGAGTAGAAGACGTGAAAGTATCGTGGAGGGTTAGAGTGGACAGGAGGGGTTCGCTGCTTGGTCTAGGGGCAGCTACCTTCTGACGGCAAACAAGAGTGATGGAGACGGGCTTTACTGCGAAGGGACGAAGTATCATTCGTCTTGAGGGTTGCTCTGGTTGGTATTGCATCGGAATCTAATACTTCTTATTGCAGGTATTCCAGAAAACTGTGCAGATTAACAGCATTTGTAACTCAGAGTTGAAACAAAGATATATTTCTAAAATAAACACATCTAAGGTAATTCTGTGGAATGAAATTAACCCATAAGAGGACCCGCAATCTTTTAAATGTAAGAAGGTTCTTTTGAACCCTGGAATGCTTATATAACTCAGGACATTACACAGATGTGATTGACGAAATCGTGCAAAATTCATAAATATCCAAACATATTTCCAACTTGAGACACGCACATTCCCCCACGCGAAATGGCATCCTCCGTCATGGCCTGTTCTTCCTACCCCATGGGGAATGGCAGGACCAAGTCTCCACACCTGTTGTCCTTTTTGCTCGGTCCTTCAGTCATTAGCGCTTCCATCTCTCAGCCTGAGGGTTCTATTGGGTATGGGGAGTGGGGTTAGGGAAGCACCCGCCAACACACGCGTGCATCCAACTTCCGTCGAAGCGGGGCTGGGCGATGGGCAACTGTGGTGGTAATGATGGCTTGCAGCACGAGATTGAAGGGAGGGAACTAATATTTCGTCGCTGGGGTTGGAGCGTGGGTGAAATTCGAATATGGAGGGTTGTTGAAAGTTTGGATCGAATATGAATTTCCTGTTAAAGAAGAAATTGCGTTTCTCCTGAAATACTGCATGCGATGATGGGTTTAAATATAAGTTTTGTTTCGCTTTTAGTAGTGGTTTGAGGGTAGATATACCATATAAAAGGAAAATGGAACACATAATAATATATTAGACTTGTATTTATTTATTTAGTTAATGCCTTTCGGTGAGGTTCAGTCCATGAGACCCTTATTCTTCCACCTAACTGTTGGACTTGAGTAAGGGAATTGGGAAGGAAAGATGTTGGGTTGCCGGGGAACTTATGGTACCGAATCGACGTTTGTCTGGAGAAGGTAAGGGAAACCCAAGGTGAAAACCTCACCTAGTTCGGCTGAGCACAGGGTTTGAACCCACGCTTTTCCACTCAGCCAATGGGATCGTGGAGGCGAAGACGCTACCACTAGACCATCGTTTTCGGTTGGTATCTGTTTGGATGAACCGTTTACTGAGGTATGTTGTTGCTTTATACAGGAACGACCAGAGCACGGAAACTACGAAACACTATTTCAATAAGAAATCATCTTTTCTTATTGTGTAATAAATTTCAATATTTCCACGATACTTCTATTCAATAATTGGTGATCCCAAAACTACAGCTGTGAAACAATAAATAAAAGAAAAAGGCACAATGTGGTTCTTCATAAATTTTTTTCTCTGATTTCCTACTTTTTCATGCTTCTGAGCTCGTAATTCAACTTGCCATTTTCATTTCTTCAAATGTACGGATCAGAAAGAAAGATGTATTTATCATATAATATTGGTTCACCAATGTTTGCTAACTACATGAATAGACAAAGAGAATTATTTATTTCAGTGATACGAACATACGATAAATTAAATGAGGTCATGATAATGCATCCATGCTTGGAAAATGTCCATTTGAAGTTGGTGCTGATACTGTTACGAAGCGACGAAACGAATCTCTCTCGCACATGCATCTCATTATGGATGGGAAATACTCTTGGGGAATGAAGGAGAACGCCTCAAATTATGCTGCACCCGCCGTCCCCTTCCTCCTCGCGTAGAAGGACAAAAGCGAAAGTGCGCACCAATGTGATGACAAGCAAGTGCTTTCCGGCAGCGTCAACAGCTGACTGCAACACGGCGTGCACCTGTTGTTGTCACTGAATGCGAGGATACGTGGGCGCGTTGTCCTCCCCGCCCTCAGTCCTCAGCCTCTTCAAGAGGACTCACAATGCAGCAACGCGCCATGTCCGCCACGCAAATATGCACGGGAAGGGAGGGACACGAAACACTCCCACTTTGGGAAGGAATCACTTCCACATCGGGAGAATGTGAACACGCGGATTGCTGGTCCACCACCTCATCAACTGCTCACTGAAAAATATAGCAACATGTAATATTTTTCTTCGGGACCGACAATAGAGAGTTATTCACAATGATATTCCATATTGTTATATATCACAATGATATATAATAATAGTTTTCTTTTGTCTCTCTTCATCATTCCTCTTTTTGTCTGTCTTTATTCCCTCCCCTTTCTTTTCCCCCTCCACATTTCTTTCGTTCTCTCTCTCATTCTCCTTATTTATTTTGTTTTCCTCTTTATATCTCTCCCCTCCCTCTCCCCTCCTTTATTTCTTTATTTCACTCCATTTTCTGTATTTATTTGGGTCGAATTCGTTTTCTACAGATTTTCTCGTTTCTTTCTACAACACATGAGGAATATAGGTACATCAAACAATGACTCACTGTTCCATCCACTGATAGATTGGCATTGCTTCTACAATAATTTCGAACTCGGTATGACGTACAGTCGCGAACATGAAATATACAATACTTTTGCTTGAAAACATAAAATATGTCACCTGACGCTATTTGCATGCGGATTACATTCAGAACCACCGATGACACCCTGCCATTCGTTTTGATAAATCAACTCAGTAAAAGGTCATAAATCCTCCTAAATCTAAACGATAGAAATGTGGATACAAGAAAAAATTCTAGAAATGAAATATTATTCAGGTATATTAAGTTTTTAGTGCATGTGCTATGGAAATTTTAAATTAGAAAACTATGATCTTAGAAGGTGGAAAACAATTATACCACAATTCGTACCTAGAAATGACACTATTCCCTTTATTCTACGTCACACTTCGTATTAAAATGAAAGGCTTAGTCGGTATTAAATGAAAAACATTAGAAAGAAACGTAAATAGTAAGAAAACTTATTTTACGTGTGAATCAGAATTTTTCATTGCAAATTGTATTCTACAATTAAAAAACTACATACATATCAGCTATTTCAGCATCTATACAATCATTGAACTTATCCCCTTTAAATCAGTTGTACGTGTTAGAAAGAAATGAAGTAAACTTTTCCCGAGCCGGTCATTAAAACGTTGAGTAGAATCACAATCATATTGCATAATGACCCTTCATCACGTGTTATGGGCGCTATAGTCGAGAGAGGTACTTCAAGTTCACTGCTGCCAACCGTGCAATATGACAAAAGAGTAAGCGTGAGCTCGGGATTGATAGACATGAAACGAACGAATTGGGTTTATGCTCCGTTTCTATGTGGCATAATCATTTTAATTAGACATCAAGTTCATAAAGAAAAAAACATAATGAAAATGATTTGTCCGTCATTTATGTAAATACATTTCTTAGGGTACACCATTGAGAAAAAATATATCAATAATGAATCAGATTTCTGAAACATACATACAAATATAAGATAATTGATTTCAGGTACAGCCGTGGATGAAGACGGAAACTATTGGCATAAATATTTCTTGTATATTATAAATTTTATCACTTTCGTTCATTTAATGGCCTATAGGAAACTAGTTATTTCTGTTTAGCACATAATGATGAATAGTTACAAGCGTCCCAGGTGCTGCGGAAACATGACGCGAAAGCTACTTTAAAGGGGGAAAATATTTCACGCAGTTCCACCAAAAGAAAAGTTACAACAAAAAATTTAAACAAATTAAATGGATAAATTATTTTTCGCTTTTGTTTGATCACGACATACTGTGAACTTACTCCGACATTGTGTGGAACGCATCGTGTCGGAGTAACACGATCATACTCGCTTCCCGCAGACACGGGGATTCACCGAGCGACGTGGCAGCAGAGACAGAGTCACGTGACGAGACTGTTTTGTTGCCTAGCGTTCTGGCAGGCGTCACGTAGCTGTAATGAGCCTCATTACGACTAATCCGCGCAATCGAGCGTAACCCGCAATGGCACGCACCGTTCCACCACGGTGCGCCACCACCTTCCCCTTCTTCCACACCGTGTTATGCGATAAAGAAGCGTGTTCCTTTTCATCCTTCTCTCACTGGACGCGGTCCAAAAAATGTGCCTTCATTAGAACGAGAGATCAAGTGGGCATTCTTCGCTCTATTCGTAGCTATCTTCAGTCGTGTTGAGGCATATTATCGAAACGTCACCTATTTGCAAGCAATAAAGAATAAGCTAGTATTGATATTTCTCCTAGAGGCGGAGTTAAATTTATCTAACAGCAAATTTCAAATTAATAACTGCATTGCTGTTATCTCAAAAATGGTTTGTCGCGCAAAATGAAAAAAATGTTTAGAAAGTGACTTTATCATAAAAGTTGATAAATTTATTCTAATGTATATTCTAGTAAATTGCTGATTACGAAAGGAAAGTCAGAAGATGATTCACACAAGGAATTAAATCTTGACACGAATATCCAACAAGCGACACATGAATCCAGCGCTGGCAAGATGCATTTCAAGAAACAAACTGACATTCTGCGAATGAAATATTAAACTAAGGAATGTCTGAAATTAAAAAAAAAATTACCAATATTTGAAAGTCGAATGTTGAACACATATAATATTCTTTTTTATTTAAGAGAGTAAAATTATTTGGATTCCATCATTTGTATCGGATTCTTCCTCAACTTCTCTTTATTTCATGCCTTCGCAGGCGAGGGAAGAAAAGAAACTTCCTCCCCGTCCCTCTCGACTTACTGAACAGCACTTCTCTCCGACGACGCTTGTATCATAATTACAATTTTTATTATCCTATTGAATCGCCAGCATGCCAAATTGAATTTCGACTCCAGGATACACAAAGAGTTTTAATGCGTTTTCTGTGTCGAGAAAACTTCGGCTCGGGATCCTGTCTCATTTTCAGACAGACAAATGAAGAGCGGGAAAACTTGACGCGTCTAAAGGACGAAATGTTTCCATATTTCGAAGAGCAAGTTCGATGAAACAAATCTAGAGTTTGGTCATTCACCAATTATCCTTTGAGAGTTCAAAGTTGCTACGCATGGAGAACAAATTGAGTATAATAAAGCGAATACTTTGAAAGAGACACTCAGTTCATAAAATGTTGAAGATCACGAACCTTGTAGGTTATTTTGCTATTAATCCACTTTAATGAAAAGTATCTTCTGGTTCCTTAATAGAAAAAATGTACTTAAATCAATGAATTCCACAATAAGATCGACCTGACCCATACAGATGAAATGAAAACAGCATGTATCTAAAATAGTGGAGATATATAAATAATTGATGAGGAATAAATTTAAAAATTTTCTTAAACTATTTTACATTATTTAGTTCAGTCTAGGAACACATTAAAAAAATTCTTTCATAAAGCTGACAATAAACAAGTTCCATTTGCATGAAGAATTTGTAGATTGTGTCACGAATTTGAAGATATTTGGAATGACTGGAATGATGTATCCGGAATATTTATGTACCGAGGACAAGACAGAAACATGAGACAATCCTCTGGTACTCTGTACGTATGGTCTACGGCGATAGACATTTAATCTTTTAACACATAGAGAGAAGTATTTTAGAAATAAGATGTAATATTTCAGTTTCTTGTGTATTATATTCAAACACCCAGAGGAGATTATTACATCTATCACCCAAAAATCTTCAGGTGTTCACATGACGCGTAAATCATGTAATTGGTGCAATCAAATCAATGAAATTAGATTGGTTCTTTTTCAAAGTTCAAATCTTTTGCTATTCACTTAAATAAAATACAAACATAAAAGCCAATCTAGATGGTCTACGACGTAAATTTCATTACAACACGAATCCGTGCGCTTCAAGAAATAGGGATGACGATTCGCGAGTACTCGATAAACAAAAAGTTCCATCATGCACAATGAGGCACCAATATGACTTAGGGAACGTCACGAGAAAAATATAAATATGGTAAAACTGGATGGTTGTAATATTATGAAATTACTATTGGTTAATAAACTAAATGTTTGATAAGTCGTTCTTTGTGTGTCTACATGCGGGAGTAACGTTGTGACAAGTAGGAGTGAAAATCAAACCGAGACCTTCCAGAACCAGGTGAGCAATGTTTATTTAAGTCCAGGCCCATTATCAGTTTTGCGTCGCCTCAGTTAAAACCAACTTGTTTGTTAAAATATTTTCTCTAAAACTGAAAGGAAGAAAACAATTTATAAGTACAAAATATAAGTCTAAATTGTAATTGTATTTTACTTTTAAAATCTGAAAACAAATTTGTTTGGCAAGTTATGAATATATTCAACCAATTATACATAAATATATTATATGTCCTTATTTAAACTGGACTCAATATTTTACGGAAACATTGGCAATACATATTCTGTGGAGTCCAACTAATAAGATCGAATGATACATTTATCTAAAATAGATTTAAGAGTTAACAGTGTAATATTAAGTCAATATATACTTGAATCTTCAAAATCGTATAATTCCAAAACTTCTTGAGGAAAGTGTGTTCCTGAGAAATTGAACAGACTATATTCTCTCTTAATCCGAAGAAACTTGCAATTCTTCAGCGGCGAGACTGGCGTGAGCCGGGAATTCGTACGTCTGCAAGAAGTTTCTAAATTCCCAAAAAGAAAAACAAAGTTATTCCGTGAGGTCACGCACCGGTTCGTTTCATCACGTACTTCTCAAGATGAATTCAACCTTCTGGACGCCGTTCTTCAACAGACATTTCGTGCATGACGAGAGGAGTTGTTTTTTTCTTCAACTGCGGAGTGATATTATTATTGTTTAGAACAATGAATGGTAACACTCCATGCCAAGTTCTGTATGATCAACAGGTTCATTAAGTAGAATGTTATCTCATTTGTATGCGACAATGTTACGAACCAGAACAATAGAGTTCTGTTTCTTGTGCATTTCGCACTAATGATCTGACGAGTATAAATAAATTCTTCAACTTATTATTCTTGATTTATGATGCGACAACAATGGTATAAAAATACTTTTCCAGATATCACAACACCTTTGCCAACTGATTAATTATCAGTTAATTTGGTGTGGCGTGAGAAAGAGCATCAGTGACATTCTTGGGCTACAACCTTCTTAACTGTTGATGAATCATTATTCGTAACATCATTTATCCAGAGCCAAAACCTTGGTTTTTCATACCTTTGTAAAACTTATACTGATATACACTTCTTTAAAAGTATAGTAAAATTTTAATGACATTTACAAAGTGTTACAACAAAAGTACTTTTACGAATGCGTATCTAAGTTGAGTCAAACTGTCCTACGGCTGGCTTTCAAGTGTGCCCATGGTGTTTAGGGAGGATAGTGCTTTGTAGTTTCTTGGTCTCGCCACAAGGAGCAGGAGATGTGGTCAGCACCTCCCTCCGGTCGGTTTGACTCAAAGATAGAACCTGTTTTACAACAGGTTGAGTAGACCTGGGAGTCTGTCTGGATGTAGAGGTTTGATTAAAGTTGCCACACCCTGCGGTCCAGACAACAACTCAGCGCACTGAGTCACGGTGACTCACGTACATACATTCCAAAAATAGGTATAAATGCACACATATACGCATTCCAAAAAAATATATTTTCAGATTGAATTCAATAGCTTAGACAGTTAAAATTCTTAACCAAAGTGCATAAAAATCTGCAACACCAGCTCTCCAGCCGGAGACGTTAATAATACTTATTCACATCTGGAAAGCGTTGCGCAAGTACCCATACAGCTTTCGCGTTAATCTTTCATTTGTTCGAAACATTTTATTAAAATTTCTGCTTGTAATATTTCATATAGCATTACATTTTTAATTTTAACTTTTCCTACAAATTTTGTTCTCAGCGGTCGCGTGTACCATCTCTAGGGGTTGGTTTGTTTCCGAACTGCGAGGAGTACCGGAGGAATACGAAAGTTGTGTGGGAAATATTACATTGATTACAGAGTTGAAGTGAGGCGAAGCATGACTCTCTTTCAATGGAGCCAATTCAACAGGATTTTAACGCAATTACTGGAGATAAAGTTTAAAATGTACATCCTCGGGTAAGCATAAATGAGACTGCGCACACGGAGACAATACTGTCTGGACGATGGAGGAAGGATGTGATTCATGTTAAAGAACGGGTCCAAAGTTGGAACTAACTCGGTCCCTGTGGAAACCATGTACTAGGAAGATATTGAGTGGAGAGAGGTGTTATGTGGAAATTTTGGGAAGGAAGGGGATTGTTGTGTTGGGAGAGAAAATCAATTATCTGTTGCGACGTTGGCGTAGTTCCATGCAGGAAAAAATTATCTAGATATTTTGCTTCCAATATTTCAACTTTGATTAGATGAAATTCGTGATTAACTGGCATTCAAACCCGGGATCTCCTGCTTTGATGACAGTGTTGTTGACCACTACACTCTCCGTTGATTTTCCACAACTTCAATATTTCCACACCGGTCTTAAACTCCGAAAGACCAGAAGGGTATTCCCATTCAGGGGATAAGTGAACCCAGATTGTACACAATTCTGTGTGCGCTTCTATTCAGGTTTTACACGAAACTACGTGTTAAAGATGGTGTATATGGAAGAAATAAATGCATCGTCCATTTTGACCAAAGAAATGCACTTTATCTACTCACAAGTGTTACACATGGATTTATTATACAATTAGGAATTCAAATAACTGAGTGTGTGCTTATTATTTTTTACTATAAACATTTCCGTTTATGTTTTATCCTACATATACTTTGAAAATAAACATACTCAGGAATAAAGAAAATATAATTATAATACATTTTTTACAGATACTGAACAAATGTCTTGATAGATGAAAGATTTTTCACATTTTAAATAAACTAAACAAAAAAGGGATAATATTTATAATGCTGTCGCTTTTTACAACTCATCCAAGATACTTTTTTGTTCGTACTTACACATAAAGAAACTATTTTGAAGGGTAATTAAGCATTAAGTGTATTGAAACAAAAAAATATTGGAATAGAGCAAAGTAGCAAACAAACACACATCTATTAATATTTTCTTCAGTAAGTTTAATTACTCCTACAAGCAACAAATATTTCATCATCATATACTTTCATTATATTAGATTCCCCTCCCACATAAAATTAGATTTTCGTAGGGGAATTTCATCAGAAATAGCGGTGTTGTGGTACTTGTTCTTTCATCCAGTCGACTCCACAAGCACTTGGGTGGCCGCTTTGCGTGGTTCTGAGAGAAGACTCAAAAGAAGTGAGAAGCTCAACTTTCCCTTCCCCATCAAACAAGATGGTGCGTGTGCTGAATTCCTGAAGCTTTCATTTCGTATAGTAAGAATTAAATCGAATAATCCTGACGTTTTGACGAATTCGTCAGACGTGTAATTTTCTGGGAACTAGGTTTAAGCTTTGTTATTTCTGCAGCGAAGTTTATCCCAATTTCTTCAATTCGCCGCAGGAAAATATATTCCTTTACTGATTTGAAATCAGATACAATGAAACTGCGCTCCATGGAAAAGAACTGAGGTTTATGTAAAAGCAACTTATTACTAACTACTAATTGCGAAACCTCCGGCAACTTGTTATCGAGGTGCTTGTACACAAGAAACTAGTGGCAACTGGAGGCAGGTAACTCTCGACCAAATGTACATTATCAGCTTAGTTGAGAAAATGGCGCCAAGTGATGAAGACCTTCAGCTAGTCGTTTGTTTTATTCGCTCAGAAATCGGACAAGACGTATGAACTTACACCCTGTATTTCCAAAAAAGATGGGTAAATGATGATGCTTCAACTTATCGAGGATGGCATTCGATATGTACGGAAACGAAAACATTTTTAAAACAAATTTTTTACGTCAAAACTATCCTTAAAAGCACATCAAAACAATTTGGTTCGCGATAATTTGGTTATTTTCTTTATTGTCTCGCCTTTTTATTTCTTACTGTATTGCACCTTTAAGTTTTTCATAATTTTTAATTTCATAATATTTAGTTATAATTTTTTAATTCCTGGTTTAAGTTGCCTTCGGGATTCAAATAACTCCAATAGTAATTGTTCTATGAAGATATTACCGGTTTTCCCTTCTGTTTAAAGATAGGGTATTTTTCCTAAAAGTACGGTAGTTCGTGTTAATAATACCCCAGCATACAGTGATACCCGAACGTAGGCTCACAACTTCTTTCTTTGCAAAATCATGAACTTGAACTCCGTGTTAAATGAATTAACTCATATGTAGCGGAGGAATGCAAAAGTACATCGTAGCATAGTTACAAATTTGATGTCATCAATGGTGTAAAAATATGAAATGTTCAAATTAAAGAAAGGACTTACGTAGTGTACGCTATTTTCTCATCAATAATAATACAAATGTTGCATCGAGTACAAAATTAAAAATCTTTCTTATATGAACCTCAAATCACACAGAAAATATAATTGAATTGTTCATTAGACGCACAAATATTTTGTACTATATATTTTCCTTTTTGACCCTTAAATCTCTTAAATGATGCTATTTCTTTTTTGACAATTTCTTATTCCATTTAGACAAATTATATGTAGTTTATTTTATGTATATATCTATAATTGTAATTCGCTCAGATCTTAATAATAAGTATCACTCTATTTATTATTACTCTTAACTTTAATACTAATGAATATGGGTCACAACTATTTGGCTTCCCAAATCCATTTTAATTAGCTACGAAACCCTGGAGTACAAGGACCCCCAGAGGAGCCTGTGGGACCTATGTTGATCCAAAGGGTCGTGAAATGTCCTGAAATTCCAACTGTGCATTCTAGATTCCTTTCAGCCACGACTGTTTCCAATGCTTCGTCGCACCGTCTCCGCCGTCGTCTGCGTTCACTCACACTGCACCTAAATAATGCACGCGTTCTGCGAAGATCACAAAGACATAATCCTTTTAAATAAACGCAGTACAAAAGAAAATTCTCGGCGGACACAAATTGTAGCTGACACGGGTTCCCTTGTAGGAAGCGGCTTCGAGCACCGTGTTGGCGGAAAGGACGCTAAATAAATGGGACAAGAGAGTAAGAGGGAATAGAATGGTGGAGAGAGAGAGCGAGGATGCTGTGTAGTGGTAGAGTGGTTTGCTTTTTTCGCTTCTTTTTTTGTGAATGGGACGAACAGTCAAAAGAGTTGCTTGGCATTACGGAAACCTTTCAAAGGACTCAATGTCTGCTTCATGAATACGCGATCATACGTTTCATTCACTTCTTTGGGTCGTTATGGACCCAACTGTGAGTTATTTGCATTTGCGAACAGACATTTTCTACCTATACATGAATTTACTGATACGGGTATTTTATTCTTTGGATCAAAGGAAATATTCTGTACAGTAACTGCTCTTTCGGTTACTAATAGATTTGGTGAATCATGTCGATGAGGTTGATTAGCAGCACATGGTTGAGAGAATACATGGTCAATATCGAAAGCTCAAGAAGACTTATGAAAATTCGTTTCATTTAACTGAGCTATAAAAAACTGGAGTGAGATAAAAAATGATGAAACAGTCATTTTCGAATAATAACTTGAGAGAGAAAAAAACAATAACGTGAAAAGTATCTTCTTGTATTAAAACGAAACAATAAAATAAAAACATTTTCATATTCATAATAATTCATTTGTCTAGAAAACTATTAAACAATTAATTTAAAAAGATTCATTCATTGTTTGTTTGTCTAAAAAATGTGATGAAATTGTAGAAAGAATACTACAAACGTAAAAACTATTACAGTAAAAAAGCGTCCAGATATTCATTTTTCTATATCAGGAATTATTCCAAACCAATGCAGTTGATTATTCGCAATGTGAATTTTCAAATTTTATTGATTTTTATATATTGAATTGTGAATCCAGTTTTGATGCCTTCTTTATCTTCGATGGAGTTTGGTTTCATATTAAGATGTAGAGATTTACTCCAAATGTTGTCCCCAACGGAGAGACTGGGAAACCACCATGAAAAGTATCTTCTTACGAAAACATATTCAGTAGCGCCGTTATGGGAACCTCAACTAGTTGGAAATCATTGAAACTAACCTTATGACAAGAAGATGTTAAATCTAATTGAATATTTTAACAGATATTTTGCGGCGTATTTGACACGTGGAGAGGTGATATTGCTATGATCACTGTAGTGGCGTTATAGCAATTCCACTGAGAGTCTTTTGTAGTAAGAAGATGAAAAGTTTAGTTGCAACTCTAATATGAAACAGATATGGTTAGGATTGGATCCCGAAATACTGCAAAGTCTTATTGAAAATTATAATATTTTAAGCTGCACATTTCACGTGAGGTAAAAGTAAGTTTCGAATTGTAAAATAATTACAAAAATAATATTTATCTTCTTGTCTCTAATACACTTAACATCTGCAAAAAAGAAAAGTCGAGCACAAGAGTACAGTGAAATTTTCTTTACTTGTAAAACTTTGAAGACACCCTTTTTGTAGGATCAGTCCAAAGCGGAATTTTCTTAGACCCTCACGAAGCTTGAAAAATCGAACTCGGATCCCCTGGAAACTTATCCTTCTAAATGACCCTTCCTTTTCGTCGTTCGTGCTCTGCCAACAAGGGAATCCCCTAGTCGGTGCTGAAACGAAAAGAGGTTACATTACGATGACAAATTGAGTGTAATGATATATGCATAAGCCGAGACTTTCGTCGCTTCTCACCTGCGTTGGAACACAGGTTTACCATTGCGCCAACGATATTTCTCGAGATGTTCCTGACGCACAAAAAAGACGAAACAGAAGTGGAAAGAGCAAGCAACCATGTCCGGTGGCGGGAGGATAAGAAGCGACGGGGAGGAGCAAACGTATTTCTTGAACGCAGTCCCGCATTCATCTGTTTTGCTGAGCCTCCACACCCCCCTCCACCCCCATCCACCCACCCACTCACCCACACGAAGACTCGTGAGCGTGCCAGGTGGAGAAACGGGGAACTACTCCAAGAGCGGGGTCTGGCGACAGCCATTTGTTTTGCACATTTGCTCATCTCATTTTTCTTCCCCCATTTGGTGAGCCCTTGCTCTTTCTCACGTCGCAAACTCGAGTGGAAGAAGAGGAAGGGGGGAAAAGTTGAGCCAATGTTTTCTTTCATCCCCCACTATGTATCCTTTCCTCACCACCCTCTACCTCTTCCCTAAAGTCCGCGGATTTTCTGTCTTTTTCTTCTTCCTTATTACATTGTTCTCTGTCTCCTTCTAGCTCGCATTCGTGAGCGTTCGCTGGGAAAGTTTTCCCTCGGCGAGGAAAAGAAACGGTCTTACTCTATTGCTGTAAAGAAAGATTTTCCTCGCCAGAACCTCCTTTCGCTTATCTTCAAGTGACCTCACCATCAACTCAAATAGACTTTTCTCGATGGAATGGAAAATAGGGACTAAAGGGAACCGATAGGTCTCCAAGTGATCGTGATATAAAGTGTAAATTTGGAGAATATAAAACAAGGAAAGCATTGAAAATTGTACACTTCTATCAATAAAAATAAATTCAACGGAGGTTCGGTAACATCAAAATACAAAAATATACCAAACAAATTGATCTAGAACTGTGAAAGGCTTTTCTTAAAGATACTTGAAAGTGCAGTGCAAAGTATAGATGGAACATTTCGGCAGAAATAAATAAAATCTTGGTTGCGAAGATGCGAAGCGACTAACATTTCTCTGCTGATAAAACTTCCCGATGACTCCGGAGAAGATCGGCAGTTGTTCTTAGTGACGGTGTGGATACGACCCTTTTAACTAAGCTTACATTGATTCATCCGTAGAGAGCGCACAGCTACGACATATTCGTAAAGGCGTCGAAGAGTCAAGAGGATGAAATACGACGCGAAAGACCCGGAATCGAACCACGGACCTCCTGCTTTGGCCGTCAATGTGTTGCCGCAGCACAACCCGCCTGGTTTCCCGAAGCGCTTACATGGGGTGTGACAAAGGTTTACCGGAATAGGCCAAGTGGATGTGTACGAGCTACGAGAGTCTGGGAGGGTGGTGCACCGGCAGCGTACTTGCGACTATAGCAGGAGGTTCCTGGTTCGAGTACCGCTCCGTCGCAATATTCACATGACCGTAGACGATGCAATTCATTGACATTTTAAACTCTTGACACTTTGCTTTCATATTTTCTTGAAGAAAAAGCGGATTTAGTTAATAATCTGTTTTAATTGCTTGTGGTAAATGTATGTTAGCGGGCATCAACGAGTACTCGGCTAGTCTCGAACATAATAGGTGTCACATCAATTACTCTGTCAGAATGAATTTTAGAAAGATGAAAATGTATCGATTTTTATTCATACAGTTTAAATTGAAACACTTAATGAGGAAACAGAACGATCCATGGTGTTGACAACGGAACAACGAAATCTCCAATTGACTCTTTAGGAGAAGTTTCAAATCACTCTGGTGGTTCTTATCAGGCGATGTACTGGAAGTATGTATGAACTGATAGAGAATGTTAACTATCAATATGATATCCTTTGTCACTCACTGAATATTATCGACGATAAGGTCGAACTGTACGTGCAAATTATTCTCTCGTGTTCTGCAATTTTCTTATAATTAAAGCTCTCTTATCATTATTACATCGCCATAGACCATATCATCCGGCGTCTTATATGAGAAAGTCCTTTATTCCCTCTTCAATCATACGTAAAGATTTAGTTCTTACGATAATCGTTAAATTAATTGGTTATATTGAATCCTGTTTCTATTTAAAGAAAATAACAGAGTAGCGTAACTTCTTGTTTTTGTAGTGAGAGAAAACTCGTGGACTAAATAATTGATCTTCGTTGAAATATTAATGAGTTAGAACGATGCTTTTAGAAGAAGAAAAAAAGAAGAGTAGCACAATACTTGGACATGAGAAGACATGTTAATTGTCCTTTTTTATCCTGAATAGCTTTTACTAGGGTCATTAGCTCTTTCCCTTTTCTATCGCAAATCTAAGGCATGTTATAAATAGAGCTTGGCGTCTTGGACCTCCAGGTCTTTAGAGACGACATCGCGAGATAACACGTCCAGATTGGACGGAGTCTCGTATCACCCAAACCGCCGTTGAAGCACGTTCGCGGAGAGTAGTTTTAACTGAGCAGAATGAGAGGGGGTAGAGAGAGGAAGTCCGGAAGATCTAGCTCTGACGTCATATCGCTCGCGAAGGTGGCACTATTCTGAGCGCGGCGCACAGTGAACGTTTGAGAAGAAAAAAAGGAAACGAATAATAAATCACAAGCAATTTTCACACGATTATCATCGGACTCTTAAGAGAGAGAATATAAAACATTTTAGTTCCAAAAATAAAAGAATGAAGTAAATAATCACATTTTTTACTGTTCATACCCGACGTATTCACTAAAAAAATTAGAATAACTTTATTATTTTAATAAATCTACAATATATATATATATATATATATATATATATATATATATATATATATATATATATATATATATATATATATATATATATATATATATATATAT
>NNCF01126211.1:88742-144575 GCA_002313205.1 Laupala kohalensis
CGATCTTACTCCGTAGCTCGCAATGTTCGTTAAAAAGAACAAATGAGGAAGTGTGGTGCTCAAGAACACTCATCAGTTTCCTCAACGGATGTCATTTGTCTCTGAATTAACTGCACATAATTATCCATATTGCCTTATGGTTATCAGTTTATCAGCTTGTCGTTTGCGAGACTTTTTTGTACTTTGACAGGTAAGATTTGGATGAGTACATGTTGACCCGTCGGTCTCCCCCACCAACCGAGTGAAGTTTTCTTGAAATGCAAAGAGCTTACTTCTTTAATACTATTAACTATGACTAATAATACGAGAATACTACTAACTATGACTAATACGACGTCACGAAATGTCTACTTTGATTTAATGCCTATGATTAACAGTTTAATATGTACTTGAAGGAATAAACTTTAATCGATCAGATAATATAGTTTCTTCATATCTCTAAGGAATATTTGTAATACTCATTAAGTAAATATTCTTTTTATCCCAGTGACGTACAGTTTTGCTCTTCACATAAACTTCAATTTCTATGAAAATATGCATGGAAGTAATGAAAGGTGTTTTAATGTGTTGTTCATTCTTCCCCTCTCAAAATTCACTACGTACCTGGATATTCATATAATTAAAAAATTCAGAAGCGTATAATTCAATAAAGGAGAATATTAATCCGAAATTCTTTTCTAACGTTTATAAGGCGCTTGAATTCTTCCACAGGCTGCGATGATCGTAATACTTCCCCTTCTCCTCCTGTATAACATCTCCTTCCGCCTGTACCCTCAGGATTTCTCGCTCTTTGTTCCGGGCGTCCCTGGAATTCAGTCGACAAGGGAGGCAACTTTAGCGATGAAACCATCTGCACGTTACGATATCTCCCCAGACATTAAGCATCTCTGTCACTCATACCTGCTGCATCCAACTCTCAAGTCACATTTAATGGTAGTACAATATTTACAATTCCTTTAAAGTTTCAGCTTTCTTCTTACTATTGCGTCCTGGTCTTTCTTGACCCTTCGGGGCTCAATGGAGTTTCTGAAGGAATTCGTACATTGATGAGGGGAATTACAACGAAGAATCGAACTCAGAAACGAGGATTGAGTCGAAATCAGTACACGTCCTATAGCATTAAGAGCTTGTACTTGTGGTAAAAGAACACAGCTGTAATTTAGAATAACTCGATGTAGGGAAGATACCGTTACTTGCGTCGAGCTAGTTGAGGAACGACTAAAGAAGGAGTTAAAGAATTGAATCGATCACAATCGAACGAGAAAAAGGTATCCCAACGACTGAAAAGGAGGAAATTAAATAGAAACTAACGTTGAAGACACGATTCATGAACGAGAAAAGTGAATAGTCAAAACTGAGAGACAGTTAAACACACCCATTACACACCATTGACTCGTTTTAGGGGAGATTCTTCATTCTAATGTGAGTTCTCTGTATCTCTAAGTTCAAAGTAAATGTTATATACGTATTTCATGTCATGTTTAGTATGTATAGAGGCATATTATTCCACTAAAACCCTTTGTAGGGGAATGATGTTTTAGGAATAATGATGGTGAATAACAGAAACCCCTGCTGACAATATCACCCAGTTCGACTGAGCAGTAGGGGATCCAATCAGAGTTGTGCCACCCAGCGAAGCACAAGTAGCTAAGATGTTATCATTACGCTACAGGTGTCGGTTATCTCTTTGAACCAAAGCATTATTTTCTTTTATTTGTCTCTTCATCCCTTTGCACTTTATCGAACTTCGCTCGCAGGTCTTTACCTGGTTTATCATTTTTTCTATACCAACCAACCAACCAACCATTCCTCACGACAGAACTTCATCTGAAACCGACCTGGAAACCCCTACATCGCGAAATCGCGGAATACGAAATAAAATATTCACTGTTCTGAAAGCGTGGGAGCTTTTATTTCCTTAGTTAGTTCCTCCCCTCTCCAGAGACATGAGTGGATGGCGCTAGGGGTGGGGGGTGGAACATCACAAGGGAGAGAGAACACGCCTGACGTCTTGTGTCCCCTAGCCTCTGTCTCCTGCTGTTGCTGCTTAATATTGATAACCGTCAGCTAAGGAATGTCATGTAGCATCTTGAAGGGGGGTGGTTCTCTTTTTTTCTTCTTCCCTTGTAGACAATGCGCTGTGAGAGAGGGTGTGGTTGATCGCCATATGCAGCTGGGTAAGTGGGGGAGGATATGATGTGGGAAGCGGAAGTGTTAGAGGAGACGACAGGAAGTTAGAATGAAAAATATGTGTAAGGTAGAATTGAGAACTCGAAACAAATCCTCGAGTAATGTATCCCAGAATTTGATGATCAATGCAAGTACCAGATAGCCGCTGACTAATTTATTTTGCGGGTATGATCACACATTAGCTGCTCTTACAAGCCTTACGATGAAAAGTATATCACTCATGACTCATGATAGAATATTATTAATAAACCTTTATACTCAAAAATAGTTTGTTGAGGATCATTGAGTGGAGGTGAGAGGGGTTGGGTGTTGAACCGAGTAAGTTCCACCTCCTTCGTAAGCCACTGGTGTTCATCATTTTCTATATTTTCCGTGTTTCTACATTTGTATAAAATTAAAATAACTGATAGTGTTGGTTAATAATCAATCCAGAAGAATTAAAACATTTTCCAAAACTCTACTGATACAATCATTTCAATTATTTTAATCATTCCATCGTTTTACTAATTACTCAAAAATTTGTTAAAGTCAAGATTATTTAACATAAATTTAAATGATAATATCATATTAAATAGTTACACGAAGGGAGAATAAACCCCAGAATTATCCCGATTGATATACAAATTTTAAAAGAGTCGAAAATGTTAAAAATTTAAGACATATTGTTGTACCTCACAAAGTAAACATGTTTGCCTCGAAAACATTCAGTGAAGGAAAAAAATATATACTTTGCTCACCAGAATAAACCCAGGGACCAACGCGTCAAGTTAAACAAATCACCGGAGAAAAAAAAACGGAGAACAAATGTGTTGAATGCGTTCTAAGAGTGATGAAAATATTTGCATATTTGGTTACTTTAATAATTGCATCTAGATTCAATGATTACCTAGAGTATTTGAAAAACTGTGAAGTCAAAATTGAATTAATGTCAAAAATATATTATTATCGTGTATAGTAACAATAACGGAAGTTGAATCATCAGTGTTTTTGTAAGCGCTGTGTATTTTTTAACACTATATAAGCAATACTACGTACACAAAGGTATCCAGACCGTCTTCATGAACCACAATAACGTCACTAAGAGTTCACCTTGATGAGTGGTGTGTGTCTTTAATCTCAGTTCTCTTTCTCTCTCCTCCTCTTCCAACCACCACCGTTTTGACAACCACTGTCTGCCTGTAGGCGCCGGCTTTGCTTGTAAAGTACATCACGCTGACTGTGGACGCCGACCCCCAACGGCTACCAACATTTCCATTTAAATTGTTTCACTGTCCGAAAGAAAGGTGTTGGTCACAGTTCTATACTCGTCTCTCTCCCTTGAAATGATTTACACTCTTTCTCCATTGAAATATTCGATGCGTTTCCGATTTTTTATTCGCGCCTGCATATTTTATTCTAAATAGAAATAAATCAATTCTGATCGTTCACGATTATACCTTATCTGAATCATAAAAACTCGCTTTAAAAAAATTATTTTTTTCCTTGTGAGTCCAAATTTTGGAGCAAATTACGTCAATTTTTTTTGGTCCCATAACAATTTCAGAATTCTCCCTTCCCCTACTTCTGGATTGTGTGCATTTAAGACTGCGCCATCCTCACTTTCAGTTTATTATTCCGTAATTTTTTATTGATATTCTGTATTGTTCGTTGTGTTTATTGTGTTACGTACCGAGTCTTTGAGTTTCATATATTTCCCCATATTAACATCCTATTACCAAAAACGTCGAGTTGCTATTCTATTCCTTGCGGATTTCTACAACCAAATACGCCTACAAAGACCATTCATTGTATAATCTCACTCATTGTATTTTCACGCGTAATGAACATATCCTCTAAAAGCCTACACGAGTGTATTTGATATCATGAAAGCACCTGCTTTTGCCGACAGGAATCCTTTCTGAGAGCTAATTAACGAATGTTTGTATGAGCCAAGAGTGAGTGCGAGTACCTCCGTAACTTTACATTTACTCTCATAACTCAGTAATGGAATATTAGCACTGTGTACTTAATTTGTGATGCATTTTACTCATTACACTATTAGATTTAATTATGGTTTTTCATTGTTTCATTGAGTCTTGTGGGTATGATGTGATTACTTAGAAACTGTTTTCCTCATAAATAAAATCAGAAAAAGCTGCTTCGATAAAATCGACTATGTTTTACTCTGAATACTAATGAGCTCACGTCCTTACCTCTTACACCTCTTTGAGAATTATACCATTTATACATGTACTCAAGATAATATGATAATATGTTGAACATCAATTCAAATTATAACGTAACTCAACGGTACTAATTTTGTCTTTCAGGAGTTATAGTAAAAAAATGAATAATTTATTTATCTAAAAAGAACATAAGTCGCATTACTTATGCATTATAGAAGAACATCCAATTTACACTACAAAATTTTCTTTTCCTTCGATTAAATCTCTGTCTCAATGTATTTCACTATGAAAATACTCCTGACGTGTCCTTGTTACCTGTGGGGACATCCGCAGTGAATTCATTCGTCATTCGATCCCAGGACCTGTCTCTCGTCCAAGTGCTCTGACATGTACTAGTCGTCCTCCAACTATTGCAGAGTAACTCCACGTCCATCTTGGATGTTACTTGTTCCATTCGAGTATATTGTATTCGCTGTGATTGGAGAGGGGTCTGATTCCCATTTGGATTCGCTGGATTAGATTAGATCGATAGATCGCAGCGACCCTCGAGATACCTGTGATGATTCCCGAGAGTCTCGTAAATTCTCGGTGTGAGCGCGGCTTTTGGTGTTTGCTTGGTGATGAAGCAGGGGTCCACGATGCAGTCCCATTGTATTCCACACAATCACCATGATAGATGCAGGTTTCCAATTTTATAATGATTCAATTAAAATTAACATGTTTTGGGATCTTGTGAATAATATTATTTGGAACTATAATTTTGAAGTAGTTCTTACACGTGAGATTTTAGCGTAGAGAACAATTCGATACATACGTTAGTCTTACCAAATCGGATTTTCCTGTTAATATAGAATAACTTTCGCATTTTCATGATCAACTTTTTTCATCAAAGAAAACAGATGATGATGTCAGCTTTACTTTTTCACAATAAAAAAGTGATTTCACAATAAAAGAAAAGTCCAAATTACCTTATTTGTGAATTAATAAGTACTTTGATAGAAAAGTGTGTGTCTTTTGGTCAGGTCTTCGTCTATGCACTAAAATGCAGTATCAAAACGTATTTCCAAACAAATATATATTTTCCAGATAAGATGAAAGAAAATATTAGTGTTTTATTAAAGAGGAAAATTTAACATGGAAAATAATAACACACATCAACAGTGACATATGACATTATTTTTAATTGGTATATAATACGAAATAAAACCATTGATTCTCTGCAACGAAGTCAGGGATCTCAAGAATACGATTATTTATTTTATAATCTATGAAACAGAAGCACACTAGTTTCAAGAACTCCTCGCAGTACTGACGTGGCATTTGCACATGTCATTCTGATAACTTTTTTGAAGTCAACTTTCTACAACTTTAAATATAAGCAATTTATTGATTATCGTTGGCAATATTGCTGTATCATTTGACGTATGACCTGCAGGCAACCAACTCAATGTTCAGACATGAGTGAAACCCACACTTGTCTCTCTACCATCTACTTTCAAGGAGTCGAAAGAGCACAATAAAGTTTTAATATCTGATTAATTCCATGACTCGATTTCAGAGGTATAAAGAGCTAGGCGTCATTAATTAGGAAAATAAATCCACAATAAAAAATAAGATTAACTTGCAATTTTCATTCCTTCGGAACATGACGGAAGAGGTAGTTTAACTACTGGGGTAATAGAAATCTCTTAGATTGCGGTGAACCTCACCGCCAGGTAACAGATTAAACATGTTACGTCGAATGAAAATGGGAGACGGGACCGGGGATCGAACCCGGGACCTTGAGCTTTGCGCGCTCATGCGCCTACCGACTGCGCCANTCGCCTCAGATGAGGAATCTAGTCTCTACGAGACCACCTCAGAGGTCTTTGGGTTTCACAAGTTGAATGAGAATGGTAGACGGGCACGGGTAGCGAGCGGGATGGCGCAGTCGGTAGGCGCATGAGCGTATTAGGCGCTAGTCAAGGCCACAACCATTTATAAAACTTTCACTTGTATTATTCATACTATTGACATTAAACTTATCATTATAACAGTAATTCATGAATAATGCTCTATTAAAAATGACGAATTATTACATATATAGTTTAAATTGGAATAATGGTTTCTATTTTGACTAAAGTTCTCTAGTTTTGCAACTGTTTTCGTTTAATAACTTTCTTAATTGATTGGAGAGACAAAGCAAATTTCATATTGTTCTCTTACATATTGAATTTGGGACACGTTTGATAGTTTTCTATATCAATTACCATTACAAATTACATGGGAATTCATTAAAAACCGTTCGACCAGAGGCATAAAGAGCCAATAAAACTTCTAAAATGTTTTATTGAAATATTTGCGTTGATGGGTCCAAATTATTTTATACGAGTTCATAGATAATTCTTTCATTTAAAAAAATAGGAGATTTAAAAGTAGTTACTACATCGCGTGAACTATCTTAATTTACAACATGTTTCATTGTGAGAAAAGAGTTTAGAGACAACAAATTTAGGCTTCATTATTTAGTAAGTTTCGCCAACAAATAAAAACAATAAGAACTTGCAATTCTCCTTGGTTCGAATTTGGCGAGGAAGGAAGGGGTAGTATTCGAGGGGAATGTGTCTGAAACAAAACTCTTTGACATTGAGATTGGAAAAATAGGCAGCGGGCAGCAGCCAAATGGGAAACATTAGCAATATTTTAAAAGTAACCTAGGTGGATACCAATGTGGCTTTTATTTATAAATTTTGAACTAAAATCTCTAAATTCTTCTGATTGAAGTTGGGAGTACTCAGACAGTCTCATTTAAAACTGAATCTTTTTAAGTAATAATAAGAAGTGATAGATTTGTAGGGAAGACCAAGCAAGCAGCGAGTGGTAGCTTGGCTGCTTCCTCCACCCTTTGACCCTTTGGTCGCAGGAACGCCGTGTCCTAGAAAGAAGAAGACCCTGAGCCTAATGGCTGCCCAGCAGCCCAGTGCGAAGCTCAGCAGCAGAAGATTAGCACGGTCTCTGGGTAATTTCGAGGGGCAATCCTCTTATCTAATTCACGGTGCTGCTGCTGCCGTCACCATCTCCATTCCACGTATCCCCACCGCCGCCTTTACATCCCCCCCCCCCACTGGCCCTGCATGGAATGACACGTGTGTGCTCTGACGTGTGCATATGCTATTAGAGGGGCAGCTTTAATTCTGATGTCAGCGTGGAGTTAAGGTACCATGTGTCCACGGTGACTTTCGAGTCCAAAGACAGTGAAGGCGAAATCTTGCTTTTTACATTGAGTCAGAGATGAGAAAGGAATTTTTTACTTATTTTTGTTGTGGATTAGCTTTGCTTTAAAAGAACGTTTTGATGGATTATTACACTAAAAGACATTTTGATTCTTAACATCTAGAAGTAAGTTGTTGAAGAGCGAATGAGTAATACTTCTACCTTTTCAAATTGTCACAGGTTTTTCTACAGGACGATTCAGAACTTGAACTTAAAAGAAGGGTATAAAATAAAACATTTTAATGTACAACTGTGTAGGCTCAAATGACACGTTTAGGTACAAAAAAGCAGGAAATAGATAAGAAAGAAAACGTAAATTGATAGTATTATTTATAATTATTGCTTAAAAAAGTCTGTCAACAGTAGTAATGGAATAAAGATGCTGGCTTTCACGGCTAACTTTATCAAAATTTAAAAACATTTTCCGGATACTAAGCCGTGTCTTGATTTTGTTAAAACTCAAAGTTTTGTTGGCTTTTGCAACCAACATCTTACTAAGAACTAGACTCAGGTGTGGGAACAGGGTTTATAAAGTACCGAGGTTGTTTCCTCCTTCGAATTCTCTGTATAATCTTGATTTGTTCCCCGTGTTCTCGATAAAATTTCCATATCATCAAATTTATCATATTTTGACACATTCGCATGTTTAGTTACGGCGGATCTTTCAACATGTAATGGAACTTGGAAGCGTCAGTAGAGTGAATTCTTGTCCACATGTAGACGCAACCGATATTAAAGTGACTAGGTTCGCATCAGTCAACAGGATTCTCATAAATGATGTACCCATTAGCAGTAATCGAGGCTGATAGATCGCTTGATTGTTTCTACTATCAATAGACTAGTCAACGATGACAGCATCGCTGCATGGCAACAATTTCTTTCTTTCATGTCTATTTAATGTGTTTGTGTGACAACTCGTAATTTTCTTCCGCACATTTCTATATACAATACTGTAGGAGTGGGCTCCTATTTTGCACACCATGCATACTGTTTCGCACCGTATTAACGCATCGGAGTAAAATAGCTATTTAGTAAAAATATGTTAAGTAAACCTTCAATTTTCTTTAAAACAATCTCCGCTTTCACGAATTTGTGATACATATTCATAGCGTGAAAGAAATATTTTCTTCGTCACATATCTCTCAATGAGCTCAGTCGCCCAGGAAGTAAAAACTTAATGATGTGAAGACATACCAGAAAACCGTATTTGGTTTCTCAACATTGTCATATCATGGTGAACGAAAGACTACACAACATTTAACTTTTATTGTACCTTGGATTAGGTTATCTCAATGGAGCTCCTAGTTCTTTATCAAAATTCTTACGTAGTACTTAACGCTAAGTAGCACAAACTTGTGTGTTGAAGGTGAAAGGTTATTACGCTTTTGTACGGCGGAAGGAGTACGCTCAGATACCCGTCCCTTGCTTGCTTCCTTTAACTTAAAATGATTAACGTGATAAATTGTGATTTGTGAAAATCCTGAGATTTTTATGTAGTATGAATCTTGTCAAATCTTTATTCATTTGCGACAGTCATATTCTTGAGCAACATGAACAAAAAAGGCTACCTTACGACTATTTAGTGACGTCATTAACTATTTTGTGACATCCTGGTAATAGTAAACAAGGGCGCCTTATCTGATGCTTCGGAAACCACTTACTAAAGTAGTTCGATGAACCACATATACATTTCGGTATACCTATAAGATTATGTGTACCAGAACACACCGAACTAATCACTGAAAATTCACTGAACTAATCCAGAAAATTCTCTTTCTTGCCTCTCATCGTTAGAATTTCGTTTGCAAGAGTACACATATTACAGGCAATTTTTTTGTTCATGCGTATATTCCGTTCATGAGCTTTAGGACTGAACGCTATATTTAAAGAACCGCCTCAAATAAATTACCTCTCACGGAACACAGTCGCCGTACTTGCAGAAAACTCCAGCAATCGCAAATATTTGCTCACATCCTCCTAATAAAAAGCCCTTTAATTCTTATCAGCGTTCTGGTTCATCGATTAACCGCAATCCGCTGGAGAGAGAACGTACACACACACGCTCACGTGCGGTTCGTGACGCGAGCGCAGTCCCAACCATGGTGGCGGTTAATGGAACCCATTACTCGCACTCTGTTTGCTCTTCGCTTCAAAGGAATGCGGCCCAATGCTTTTTCAATACGCACGCACATATCGCGAAACCGCCGCCGCCGCCGCCGCCGCCGCCGCCACAGCCGCGCTTCAGAATAGAGACTAAGAGACCCCAAGTCTATCTTCTTTCCTTCTTTTTTTGAAGGAGGGGGGTGGGGGTGTTCCGCTCGTGCAAACACTTCGAAATGTTTATTTGACGAGGAATTTCTAGATCAGGCATACTGGGTTTCTCTCCTCTGAGTTGAACTGAGCGACAGAATCAAGTTTTCTGAGCCATCATAAGATGTGACCATTACCAAAATGCAGAGTACTTTATATCAACAATTCAACAATATACAAGATAGAGGAACTTACGAAGAAAATTATCTGCCTTATAATTATCGATAGTTTTCATTATTGTTTTTTTAATGTATGAATAAATGTGTTGTAATTCCTAGTTACTTTTGTAAATATTAAATAATTTTGCAGATACAACTTCCTGAATAATATTTTGATTTGTCTTTATTTTTATTGTGCTTTGTAATTGTGTTTTTATCATATATTATAAGTGTAAGTATTCGAACCAATACATTTAATGTAAACATCCATCACCTGAATTTTTTGCACGAAACAATATTAAACGAATATATTATAAAGAAAAAATGTGCCTTCAAAGGAGGTATATAAAATAAGTTTTTCAAAAATAGTGTCGTGAAACGAGATTTAAAACCATTTTATTAAACTTCCAGAAGAAGTCCTTGAAGTGTCTTCTAATGATCCAGTAACGAAGTTACAAATAAGTTTTATTGAAATGTATTCATTGGCTATTTTGGATACATGAACTCTCATTCATTCACTTTCTATGTAAAAGAAATGTAATATATGTAACCATAAAGTTATAAAGTTTTAAAATTATAAAGTTTTTAAAGAACATAATTTTAAATTAAAAAAATTATTTCACTTGATTGAAATTGATTTCAATTGATTCTGAAATATTTGCATGATCTAGTCTGTCTAGGATAGTTTTTGATTTTTGAAATACAGCAAGTCTGACGTTTGGACAATGTCACTGTGGAGAGCACATGCTATGAAGGGTACAGTTTGGTAGCCAAAACGCCAAATATGAATGTGGCCCCAACCAGAAGGTCACATGGTAAAGGATTTGGCAGTGAATTTTATGGTGAAGTGTAAAATAATCAAAAAAATTGTATGGTGGGTGTACGTAATAGATTTTCAGTAAAAATCAATGATGTTTGAAGACTTGAAGTAGTATTCGTACGATTTATACTAGCGAATATACTTGTAAATATATATGATAGTAGCATATAGTACTATATCCTCACTTTTGGTTGCTACCTAGTTTGGTTGAAACCGTAAGTCTATTTATCCCCTCCCCCCACCCCACGCCTGGTGACACACCAGAAGTGGAGTACGAACGCAGGGAAGGAACAGGGGCGTAGATGGAAAGGAAGGACGAGGGCCCTAAGGTGTAGCGGAGAAGGAGGAGGAGAGATGCTCGCGAAGGCTATCAATCTCTTGAGAAGGAAGGACTCCTCCTTCGCAGACATTCCGCGTCGCACTGTAAGGAGATCTCATTTGGAAGGCGCTGCCTCCTCTCCCCTAAATACAATCTGGCATCGGACGACGGAAACTTCGTTATTCGCCACGGACTCCCCTCTCCCCTGCTCGGTACTATTTCCTACTACTCCACAGTGGAGCACAACCCTCAAACGCTGACCACAACACAGAAATCATTCGAGGAATGGGTTCTCAGCCAAAAATTTGTTTCATCATTTTCTAGTTACAGAAGACATACAATATCTTACGCTAAGTATTTACAAAATCTGGAAATCTCACAAAAACAATACCTACAAGAAATAGTGTTGGTAAATGTACACACACTTTAGCACACGAAGCACATTATTATTATTAATTTTATTATCATAGCACAAGTAGTAGTTCAAATTACATATAATATATAGTCTAGTGAAGAGTCTGAAATAATTACAAAAAAAAATATAAAACGGAACAGATATATTTTTTTTCATATCCGGACACAGTGAAGAGAAAGATAAATATGTTCCCTACAGTATATAAATAAGAAATATTATAAATTACAAAAGATTAAAATAAACACCAAGTTTAAATTTAGTAATATTGTTATAACATGAAAATCACAGAAAGAAGCTGAAACATAACTATATGTCAATTGATGTGTTGAGAATAAAAATAAAACAATACATACAAAAAATTCATCAATCCCCATAATTATTTCTCTCTGTAGACCTAGAGAGAGATAGAATTACAACAAATTGTGCACGGTAATAGGAAAAAAAGTAGTGCTTGTAAAGTTGATGAATACAAATTTAGACTAGTAACGTCTTCAGAAGTTTGGCTGTATGCGAAGAACCATCAGGTGTGAAACAGAAGTATAGATCGGAAATACTATCACCGGGTGAATGGATGAAAATGAATCAACGCTTCAAGTATTGTTATTATACGTTTGAAGAAACTGAGTAATACTGTTTAAAGTATTTTTGTAAAATTTTCTGCAATATAAATGGACCTGCTTGTCTTAATATCTGCTCTTGAGTTCGCAATACTCGAATACATACTGTATAACCACAATAATATTATTATATTACTATTCTATAATTTACTTTTTACTTGCGTCAATAGAATTACATTATTTGAAATACTATTTTTTATTTGAGGAAACTCCTAAAATCCTCTTCTGCAAACTATAATCCAATTTAAAAGACACTTCCACTTCTATCTTCACAATATTAATACCACTATATTGTTTTTTTCTGGAACAACGTCTTTATGTTTTTGTGTGACCGGAAAAAAAAATCATTTATACCAATTTCTAATAAAATTCGAGATTCTTTCCATTACGACCTTAATTTGTGATATTTTGACCCAACGTGCGTCTTATCTGTAGCCCAAGACAGGCGAAGAGAGGCGTATTTAAGACAAGATGTGGAGTAGGAGAGACAATAGCCAGGGAAGAAAGCAGTAAGTGACAAATGAAAGAAGGACTATCCCACAAGAATCTGAGGTCAGGACGTGGTAATACATTGGCGTCAAGTTCTCTCAAAATATGGGGAAACATATAGGGAAAGAAGAAAGAATAATACTATTAATAGCATTTTTCTGCAGAAAAGTTCTTTAATCAGTCAATAGTTTTTCACGTTACACGAACCTACATACACAAGACTTTTGAGCAGAAACGGGGAAACTAAACGTGTAATAATTTCTAAGCAAGGAAACAAACTTACTAGATTATTGTCTTGTCGAGGAAAGTAAATATGAAGTGATAGTTATATTAAGAGACGAAAGAGAGAAAATAAAGTGGAGAATGATTTTTTTTTCGAATTCAGTATTCATCAATCAATACGTTGGATCAATGCATCAGTGCGTAGGTGCTGAAGTAATTGGAGAAAATTTGTGCTTATTGCAAGACAAAATTATTAACACTACTGATGAAATCAGAGCTGATATTCAAAGAGGAACTGGAGGCATATTATCTCTCCGACAACATTTTTCAAGAAACAGTCAAAATTTTTTAATTCAAAAAATTTGCATTTAATTTAAATTAATAATGAATGTTGAACACAGAATGGAAATCAATGGGATGTACTAGGAACAATTTCAGAACAAGTATTTTATTAACAGATTCCATAAACAATTACGCCTAAACTTTATGGAAAGATTAATTATGTTATATTGGATGAAAATGGGAGACACGATCTAAGATCGAACCTGGGGTCCCAGCTTTGCGCGCTGGCACTTTTGCACTACACTATCCCATTTGCTTTCCGGGCATAGTGAAGTTGTAGAACGCAGGCGGACGGGATAGGGTAATGGTATCTCGCCTGCGTGGAAGGCTGAAATCCTGGGATCGATCCCCTGTATAGAGCCCCGTTTTCATTCAATATAATATAACTAATTTGTTACCTCGGGGTGTGGTTAACCCCACTTCAAGAGATTTATGTATGTTTGTGAACATTTAGACATGGAATATATCGATCCACAATTAAGTACTTCCTATGAGAGTCGTCTCAAATGCGGACAGTATTTCACCTCTGAGGTTCGTGGGTCATCGCAAGTTGAATGACAATAGTAGACAGTTCATGAACTGCAGCTCCAAATTAAAAGAATACCTTTAAAGCGTTCATTTTCATAATATTCGATTGCAAAGAACTGACAAACATTGAAAAACTAATACGTTTGACAACAAATGCAGTACACGTGTGAATTTTATATAAAAATGTAAAAATTTACTGTGTTATTACTATGTACGGGAGAGGTCTTCAAACTTTTCGAACAATTTTAGAAATGAGTGAGAACGAAGTATAAATGATATAAAATATGTTTATTGGATACTCATTAGTAAATGGTTATTATACTGGTATATGCGTTCGATGAAGGTAGATATATGCTCAAGCACCCCACCTTTCCCACAAAATGTTGAAATCCTGCCTCTGGACACATTGATGACTCAATGAAGATAAAACATTGTTGTCGAATGATTGAGGTAACAAGGTGGGAGTGAAAAATATTTCAAGAATTGTAAGTTGTCTTACTGTTTTTGTTGAGGAGAAAATGTAAAATATATCGGAAATCGAAATCAGGAATCTTGTAATAGAGACACTCGTTAAATAATGAAACATTTACTGTGATTGTTACGGCCTATTCCCATACTAGAATAAATGTCTTGCGGTTTACTTGTAATACAATGTGAAGGACCATTATTAATGTCTTCATGAACGTACTGCAAGATTTTCTTTAACATTTGATATTTCATTATTTGTCAAACTGCCTCTCTCTTCCCTTCAAGTTTTAATGGTATTAAATGTATTCAATGAGAGAGGATTCATTACGTTTCGTCGATAAAGTGCATATAATGATAATGATTGAATAAAATCGCAGAAAACATCTTGCAGCATATATATTGGAATTTAGTTAAAATTGAATATACTTGTGAGTAATTGAGAAAATTATCAATGCGATTATCAAATTTTATTGTTTGATCTGTTAGCCATCGCCTCACATTAAGTCACTTTAAAGCTATTAGACAACGCTTCTGCTCAGCACCTCACATCATTTCGTTGTTTCTGTCTTATCTCCTTACATAGAAATCGTTATAACATCTTTTCTCACCCACAATTTCTCCCTTTTCCCTCAAAAGATCATTCTTCATTTTGACAGAAATTTCGATTCAGTTCTTGATCTACCCGCCAGAGTTATTACAACAGCTCAATGGCTTCATCTTAAAACTGCAACTTCGATGAAACGTTCTTGGCAACTTTGAAAAATACCCTGAAGAATATTTTATCTTTCCTTTTCACAGTCCATTGTCCTTAATGGATTGAAAGATCAGCTTACAACCGATTTCGAAAGAGATTATGCGAAGCGGGTGCCACCGACTGCGCACCTACACGACGAGGATGTTAATAAGAATCTCAATTAGATCGTACGTTGTTTATGGCTTCATTAGCTCCCTCTACCGAACTCATCCGGTACTAATGCGGCGACGCGAAAGTCTTGGAGAAGGGGAACTCTTTAATTTGCACAGTCATTTGTCTGGACTTGTTTGCTGGGGGAGCAATTTACAAGTTTGAATTCGCCAGCTTAATTTGTTCGTTGTTGAAACCCTTCAGCTGAGTTTAAAACGCTCTTTAAAAAATCCGACTAAAGAGAGCTTTAAGACTTCTTGAAACGCGCATAAAAACTCCTCATATTAGTTTCACTTGTAATCCCATTAAAAAGATGTTGGTACTTTCTTTTAAAAAGAAAGTGGGATCATCCCTATAGAATCTTCATCCTCGAAAAAGTCACATTATTCTTTGTAATGAAAAGCATTTCAAAAGTTTTCAGAAATAAAATATCTTAAATAGACAATTTAAGAATGATATTTCAACATTTACGATGTCAACTGAAATATAAATGAAAATAAGACAAATTAATTATTACAGAAACAAAGGAAATCAAATTCGCAGATATAAAGCATGACAGTTATAGATTTCGTGTGAGACTCTTAAAGAAGTACTGTGTATCTCATATATTGTAATGTAGTCATGTTTTAGAGTATTATTGATTTTGAAATAAGAGGATTTTGAGTTTAAAAGTTGAACCCAGAATGAAAAAGTTCTTCGAGAAATTTCTAGAAATAGAAATGTGTTTCAAAGTAGTATCCCAAATTCTATTTAATGTTATTTTGATTTTATTCAGAAATGTTAAATTCCTTGATGGATAAGAGTTGTCATTAGACTTGTTTGTAGTCTTTTCAATACAATTTCAAAAAATAATATCTTTGACTAACAGTAATGTAACTACCACCTCCACTCTACATCACAATAATATAAACAAATATAATTTTGTTTGTATGTTAGTTACTTACGATCGTAAAATCTAAAAGAGTTACTGACTTCGGGCCAATTTGTATATGAAAGAAAGTCATTCAACTTAAAACGCAGGCTAGGTCAAAGTTTGATACATTTTTAAATAAATTGTTTATTAACAAAATATTAAAGAACGTTCGCATTAAGGTATCCTAATTCTGGGTATGCAACCATTAAATTTAACAGTATAATTCATATCATCCTAACTATTGAGAAACGTAGGAAAACATTATTCATTAAACATCTTATCTTAAACTAAGGGGAACCGTAAACTATTTCTAGATTATCCCACCAGCCGCAAATGGTAATTTATAGGTTTCCCGTGAAAGTTGTGTGCTTTTAGGACGCAATTACACTTAATTGATAATGTTTTTTTCTTCAGAGAAATAAGTATTTGTTTACACGTTTATTAATATATCCTGCATAATATCTATTATGACTCGAGTGAAGTCGGGAAAATAAGCTAGTGATATAATGAAACCCAATATTGAAACCAAGAGAGGAGCTGAGCCTCACGCGACAAAGTGCCCTGTCAATGTTAAGTTACACTTTGGTCCAACGCCTGACCGTCTCCCTGCGCTGAAAAGCGAGCAGTCTCTCTTCCCAGAGAGCGGAAATCATTACTGCAAATACTAATTAAAACTTTGAAAAGAGTAGCACCCCTCTTAATGGCTGCTGCCGTTCAGCGTCTCTTTCGTCGTTTATTCCTTTCGTCTGCTTTTCTGTCCTTTTATAGGCTCATCATGTCTTAAACCTTCTGACTGCTTCACGGGCTACGAGGGCCAGAACGCGTCGAAAAATATTGCGCTACATGCTTCAACTTCCACTCTTTTCTCGTAAATCAATATTTCTATGATCTGTAAAAAAGAACAAGTCTTGAGAGACTTAATTGAAACATATTATATAATCTGTACACTACTCAGCGCAAAAATGGCAAATGTCCTAGACTCCATGAAAATATTGTCATGAATACAACCAATATGAATGCACATTAGCATAACAAAACCGTATTATGAAAGCCTTTTCGTTTATAACATTTAATTTAAGGTGTAGATATCTTACGAGAATTTCATTCATTTCAAATTATTTGACAAGAATTGAGGGTATGTTTGCGAGTTCAGTCATCATCTGCTTCCGCAGGAAGATAAATTTCAAAGGAGAATCGAAAAAATGAGTTATTAATCGAAAAAATTCATAAAATGTTAATCGGAAAAAAGAGACATTTTTATCTCAATATAAATTCAATGTGAAGATATTAACCCATTTTGACAAAAAATGCTAATGTGTCTAATAATTTTTTCGTTCAAATAAAACCAAACGTGATTCTTTTCTTTCTATTCGAATGACATCGAAATGCAGTATAAATAGTCCAATATAGTTCGTATACGAAAACAAAACCATAAGGTGATATATTCACAAACTTATCTGCTATGATCATATTACGAAAGATACATTTTTAATTAATACAGAATAAGATCTGAATTTAAATATTGTGAATAACTGAAATGTGGTATCCTCTTTACAGTATACAGATGAGCTGTGAAGCTCATTAAATTTGTTACCCAACTGGACGACTACAGAGTTAATATTCACTCCATATCGTCGAACATTAACACACACATTTATATATTTCATTTGTGTACAGTAATGTATATTTGATGTGAAAAGATTTCTTTAACCTGCGTGATATAATACTTCTCAACATTAATATTGCTCGTCGAATTACTAATTTTAGAGAAAGGGAAAGAGGGAGATGTCTTTTATTTGTTTAAAGTTTCTTTTACAAAACATCAATGTTGACTTAAATGTTGGATTAATCAATGTTTCAATGGGAAGGCAAGAGAAGGCTTCTGTTATTATTTCAGCGATCGATAAAATCAGATACAGACGTGAAAACTACGAAAACGTAGGTCTACGACTTCATCTGTGGTGAGACTACGACAGATTTGATTAGATGATCTCTGGGCTCATTTACGAGTCACGGAGAAATCCTAATGTAATTTATGGAATGAAATTAATGATTGGAACCTTCGGTGACAGGTTGTTGTGTGTAGGGGCATTTAAAAATGATTCGTTGAATTTCATAAGTGAAAGCGGCACATCTCTCCTTCCCAATTCCCTCTCCCAAATCACATCGTGAGAAGAGAGAGCTTGATGGCCTGAGCCTTATCACATCATAAAATAGGACAGAGTACCCCGACTTTTGAATACTTTTGGCAACGAGATGGGTGGCTTGTTCTAATGGAGGCAAATAAGAGGAGCAGAGGAAGAATTCATAGAAAGAATAGAAACAAACAAATGAAACACTAATGAACAAAATTGAGGTGGTGACCCACACCTCAGGAGTCGACATCAGCGCTTTTAGCGGTGAATGTGCCAAACCTAGCGACCACGATGGAGGTGGAGGAACAGACATTCTGCGAAGCAGCCGACGGCAGACACAGTTAATTCCCACCACGACTGACAGGCGGCGCTGTGAATTCACAAGGCCAACCAACGTCGTCCTCACCCTCCGACTCGTCAACGCGCAAACCTGCCCTCCTCCCAACCTTCCCACTCAACTCGCCTTATAAATCCTCCGTCACTAGTAGAGGCTCACGTATTCAGGTATCCATTTGCATGTGCTCTGCTGCTGGCACCGGAGAGGCATGTTTTCTGCGCGGCACAATGGAGCCTGGAAATGGAAGTCATTTGGAGGGGTAATGGATGGGCTGACGGTGGTTGTGGAAGTGGTGGATATGGCACCGTGAGTGGTCCATAGAAAGGAGACGGGGGTCGCATTGATTGTGGGAGATGCATACGAAGATGGCTACTTACAGCGTTTGATTGGCGCCATGACTATATAGTGGAATTAATATGAGAAAGGAGAATTTGTACAGATAATACTAATTGATAAATAAGTGTCTTCTTGAACACATACGATATCTGTTAGAATGTTTTAGTAATTTGTGCAACTCTAAAAAAGAAAGCAGGATACTACAACAAGAATTTCGTGGCGTGGTACGCAGTTGTCTTAAATACTATGTAAGAGACACAAAGATGACAAAAAAGTTTCTTTGTAATATCATCCACAAATTGATGATCAAATCTCTAAAAAAAAAAAAAGAACAATCCGCTAAATAATACAAACAACGGTGGTCTACTGGTAGTGTCTTCTCTTTCGCTGTACCTCTGAGCGGTAGCGCATGGTCTCAAATCCTGCTCGGCCATACTAGGTGAGGTTGTCACCTGGGGTTTTCCTCACCGAATCCAGACAACTGGCGAATTAGAAACCATAACTTCCCTAGTAACCCAACCTCTATCCTTCTTAATTCCGTAACTCAAGAAACGATTATGTGGAAGAGCAGGGTTCATGGCTTGAACCTCGCTGTAAGAAACGAAAAAAAAGAAAGAAATGAATTTCACTGACATGACTTAATACACATTTGCATATATATAAATATAACAATTATATTTTGTTTTTTAAAAAATCCTTCAGTGGTTGTGATTTTCAACAATGAATAATCAATTAATCATCTTTCATTTTCATCAAGTGCTTCCCACAAGGATATCCGTCCATAATGATTGGCACTAAAAATTGTATCATTCTCATGTATTCACGTTGAACATCGACCACACGTGAGCGGGGAGCGGCGAAGAAGCTTCCGCAACAGTAAGAAGAAAATGAGATAATAAAGTAAGTTCCATCCAGCCGCTCGCGCGCGAAATGCTTCGTGAATCTACTGTGGACGCTCTGCGAAACGAGACAGCATGTGCACATCTCCGTGAACAATTGCGGCAGTAATATAAACGTTACGTCCGCACCTCACATCGTATCCACCTGTTCCAGCTAAGAGTATAAAAGTCAATGTACGCAAAGGCTGAGTATACTGAGCAATATTTCTGCCAAAGCCCTTAACAAGAAAAAGACGAAAGGATACTACACCTCGTCATGAGTCGGCAGTAAACGTAACGTCAAAGAATAACAGTTATCGCGGATAATAAAAGTGACTTATAGTTTCAACATGGAACACTAGTCTCGGAAACATTTCAAACAATCCGCTCGGAAAGAAGCGGTGTGAGGTACGATAGACAAAAAAGAAATAACGGCGAAGTTACGCCGTTCGGGATGCTTTTACAGCCGACGTTCTCTGGGCACGGACTGACGAACAACAAGTCCCATAACCTGGGGAATTGGATGTCGATTCTGTCCTGGCCTTATGGCGCATCGTGAAACGTTTCAGAGTACTGAGTACAGAACAGAAACGTCGACAATTTCACTTCATTTCGCCTTCTTCGCTTTCAAGATCTCAGTACTTTTCATCTCATTTTTCTCCCGTGTCTATGTACTCGAATTTCGGACGATGATAAATTGAAGCACGTCCCATATCCATAGAAAGCAGAAAGAAAGCAAGAAAAAATAATTCAAATTTATGTTTTAATTCCAGTATACTTATTGAAATCATCAACAAATAAAACGATCTCTCTCTTCAAACTGCATCTAAAAAAAATATTTTTGAATAATCGCAGTCACATGAAAATCAGCTGAGCAAACCGTCATCTTCTCGGTTGCTAAACGGGAAAGCAATAGACATGAAACGTCTATGACGTAGATCCGATTCCTAACTGGGGTTGCTGCCCGTGACTGGCGCAATATTTAGTTCACTTTCAGTTTACCTCCCAATCTGTTTTCTACAACGATATAAGATCAATTTTTTCCGACCAAAATAAAATAGTTCATTTGAAAAATCTAAACATAGAAATTGTTTATTGTAGTTCTTAAAATAGATTCCTTTTTCCTTTTCGCGGTCGCATAAAAAATGGATCCTCGACCCGATGCGTTTTGCTGACTATGAGTAAAACTTTACGGCAAACACATTAACTTATAAAATATCGGTCCACAAGAGTTTAAAAAAGTCCTTCAACTAGTTTTACACAATTTTAAAACATCTTAAATATGTAAATTCTTTAGTTAAATATTTCCTAATATTACGAAAAAGAACTCAAACAGAAATATAACAATGATGCTCATTTATAATGTCTTCTACATTTCTTTTGTTGACACATCTTTAATATTTCAAATATTAATTTTTTGTTATATAGAATTAATATGATCTAACCCAAACCACGGAATGTGTAGCTCAAGCGTTGTTTCTCGGTCTTTGTGTAATTATGAATGCAGATAAGCGATGAATAAACACCGTACAACTCTTTCTTTCATAAAAATATTATTTTTACCTATAATTGTTTGCATGCAAGGTAATTGTAATCTTTGCTTATTACTGTACGCAATCATTTCTAATTTTCGTAATTGCACTTTGATTCATTCCGCCTAGATGAGCTACATTTAATGCATTACTCAATTGGATTTTAAGAAATTAATTACAGCTGTATTTTAATGACTGTAATCCTGTAAGTGAATTACTCTGCAAAAGTCACTCGTGACACAGAGAGTAATATGGATTGGTTATTTCTGAAATTAATTTCGTGAGATTAAAAATTGTATTGCATTCCTGTCAACATATTTTTCAAACCTTCATTCTGTCGATAAGTGATTGAATTCTTGGAAGTGTGTTTTTCAGGAGATATTAATTTGATTCCGGAATGTATTTTGGTGATCCTTTTTGGAGTACAATATTCTCGTTCGAAATGGCATCAAATGCATGTCTGTTTGCTCAATGCTCATATTCGCAGAATTTCTGAAACGACAAAAGTTTTGCTTCAGTGTTCAAAAAACTACACCATATATTCCTCATCTTAGTGTAACGTATTAGTGTTATAAATTCAGAAATATTTGTAATGGTATAAAGTAGATGTAGTCATATCATCCAAGTTGTTTGTCAAATCTTAAGATCTTTTCTTCTGCGTGACGGCCATCATCAGTGCTGCTACAAAATAATTAAATATGAATAGAAGAATTATTGTAAATACCATATATANAAAGTGTAAATTTATTTGTTTTGTTACGTAAATTTTGTAACATATTATTATGCTAATTAATGATTTCTGATTCATAAATTTAATTCAACTAGTTATTATTATTTCAATTTATTCTACTCATTTAATTTCATTCAATTTTAATATGTCATTGCATTCTCAAAATTTCTTTTATTCATATTAATTTATTGTCTTGTAACAACACTGATTATGGAAGCCACGTGGACAAAATGGCCGTATGATTAATAAACAACTTGGATAGTATGACTATATTCACTTTGCATTATAACTTAAATATCATTAACATCAAACCTCGTCATACAAGTATTTGTAAATCATATTCAAGGTGCGTCTAAAAATAAATACTTTTATTGATTTTAATACTTTTCTTTTCTGCATTAGGTATTATTGCACTTTCTCGAAATTCTTGTAAATGTATCATTGATATGTAAAGTATTACTAAGGCCAATTTCTCCATATTAAGTTAATATTTACGTTTGCTTGCTATCAGTCTCTCATTCTAGTTTTTAGTCTTTATACAGAGTGATTCAGAATTCCTGTTATAGGTGTTGTAAATGGGATTCAGAAAAGCAATATTTGGTAACAAGCCCATGACCGGAAATGCGCCGTTTGGAAGATAAACGACTTTGATTATCTGGTATTATCCATGGTGATCTGATTGGCCTATGTATTCTACCACCCCGTCTATCAGGTCACAGCTACTAATCCTTCCTGCAAGACGTACTAGTGCAGCATTTGGAAGATGTGCCATTGCGTATCCATCGGACGATGTGGTTCCAGCAGAATGGCGCGCCAGCCCACTTTTCACGCGACATCCGTCAGCACCTTCACCAAAAATTCGGGGACAGGTGGATAGGTCGCGGTGGACCGATTCGTTGGCCACCACTATCGCCCGATTTAACACCTCTGGACTTTTTCCTCTGGACGATTTGACACCTCTGGACTCTGGGGTGGGACTACATAAAGAGTATTGTTTACGAGACCCCCGTGAAGTCACAGAACGTTCTCCTTCCCCGTGTAATGGCTGCAGCGAAGGTCATTCAGGACACTCCAGGACTTTTGGACCGTGTGTATGTGAACATTGTTCGCAGGTACACTTTGGGCAACGAAACTCGTGGTCGCCACTTCGAGCATATGTTGTAGTTCACGCAGGTACGAGTTGGTTGATGCACGTGCAGCGTATCCTTTGACGTTATTTCAAAGTCGTTTATCTTCTAAACAGTGCATTTCCGGACATGGGTTTATTATCAAATATTGCTGTTCTTAGTAACCTCTACAACACCTGTAACTGTGTAATAGGAATTTTGAATCACCTGTATATTGTTTTTTAGCGGACTTATTATTTTCGTGTTCAGAAGAACTTGAAAATTGAACAGTTTTGATATGAAAGTTTTCATTGCATTAAAATTTAATAAATTGTAATGTTACAAGAAAATTTAATTTCATACGTCATAATACTACTAACATTAACGTCCATTATATAAAATGATGAAATAAATAATGGAAGACTTACGACCTTTTATGGAAAAATAGTACACTATTACTCGACCATAAAATGTTGTCTCACATTATTTATTTAATTACACGTCATAATACTAGTTTAATGATTAGTTCATCCTTCCTCAAAGCATGGCTTATAATGTCTGACCGCTATTGATTTGTTTTCCATTAGAAAGGTCACCAGAAATTACCTTTTATTTTCTGCCCAATGTCATCTCATTGCATTTCCGTTTCGTCATTTAGTACGTACGTACAAATGTAATATTTTTCAACAATACTCTGTTGTTTTATGAAAATGTTATTCATTAACGTTGGTGGTTTTATTGTATGTGTTATGTTGCGTAGAATCCAAGATATTAAAATTATGATGGAGGGTTGTAACCTATTGCATTAAGTTACACATACGGAGTTGCACGAAATTTCGGAAGTTCAGATTCTCAACTACTTCGTACTCTTCAAAACACTGGTATTGAAACTAAGGTTCCAACCTACATAGAAGTTTACTGTAACAATATCAATATGTTGTGGATTGATAGTGATTTAGTGTAAAAGATTAGTTTTGATTTCATAGCACATTTTGTTTTACGAAAAGAGGGCCATGCCATGATGCCTCTTGTAGTTCGATGCCCCCCAGGGGACTTACATCTAGTAAGTACGTGTTTGGCGAACACGGGGCCCCGAGCTGAGTCTGGCATTACTCCCACTTACTTGTGCCATGCTCTTTCCTTTCTCTTTTCTGACCTTCCTTGGTCACTTCTTGTTCTTTTCGATCCCGACGCTATTAGGGCTAGGGTATCTTTCATTTTCCTCTTCCCCCAGGGGACTTACATCTAGTAAGTACGTGTTTGGCGAACACGGGGCCCCGAGCTGAGTCTGGCATTACTCCCACTTACTTGTGCCATGCTCCTTCCTTTCTCTTCTCTGACCTCCCTTGGTCACCTCTTGTTCTTTTCGATCCCGACGCTATTAGGGCTAAGGTATCTTTCATTTTCCTCTTTCCTCTTCTTTTTTAAAAATGTTTTTAGTAAAGTCTTGAGATATGTGGGGATATGAGTTTTGAGTTGTAATTCAGGAGGGTTTTTAGTGGGTATGGCTGAGTCATTCGGCGAGTCCCACACGCGGGGAGAGTCCTGTTGGCTCTCCCTAGTGCGTATCCGCATTTTCCCTACCTGTACAAGTTTTAAGGGCTCTAATGACCTCGATGTTGACGAGCCCTAAAGTCCCACAAAAAAAAGTGTAGTTCGATGTTACGCGGATAGAGCTACTGAAATTGGGTACTTGCAGAACACTCGTAGAGTGCGCCGGAGAACTTAATATTTCGGTTACAGTCAAGTGATCGAGGACGTATGGCGGACATCAGTACAGAGGCGATAGCAGTCCGGGACGAACATGGCTGGCATTTAGGCTGACCGGGAGGCCACAAGCTCATAGGAGAGCTCGTGTAAGGATTGCGGGCCACACTTGAACTCGACAGGAGCCTCATGATAAGTGGCTGGCTATGGAGAACTGAGAAGATTGTCGTACGCGCTCAGTAGACTTGTCGGTGGCTCATTTCTTTGTCGACATGACAGCAATGATCTATAACAGTCAATCATTAGATCTGACTGTATTAACGTATGATTATTAACTGACCCGAGCATCCATTACCCCCTATTATAGAACACAACCAAGGAACGGGAGCTGCGAGGTCATTCAATCCCTTAGTTTTCCGTTCGTGGACATCCTCACCAGTACCTCGCAACTACGATATCGAGGTTTGAAGTATTATTTATCCTCGCACGGCAAATTGATTATAAAAAAATACATGGATTATTCATCAAAATATTTCATTTTATGTTTCCTTGTCAATCTTGTCTTGGGTTAATCATACGATTGGTATTGCTTACTATGGTGTCTCATTTAAAAGTTTCCCTCCTCACCCCTCTCGCAGCGTAGAAGTGTTTGACGTGTGCTTGTTCAGTGAGCAAAAGTTTGTAAGTAATAAGTATCTCAAGTTTTATTGAAAAAGTATCATTGGTGTATTACTATATATATATATATATATACACACACACAATGGCATTTACTTATATTAATATTACAATGAATACCTCTTAAAATCGATGTAACTCAAACTTGCGAATCAATTCCACAGGTCACGATGATAGGAGAGGATCCTCGTCCTTAAATTAGGACTTGTCACAGAGAGAGAGAGAGAGAGAGAGAGAGAGACACATAGAGACATTAGGTCTCCAAATTTTAAGCAAATGTATGGGTTAAGCAAGGGGTCTGGAACGTAGGTTCAATCCCTTCTTCAATTACAATTATGTTCTACAATATTACATAAACTAATTGAATAACAATTTAGCTCAAATAATATGATGCACGTGTTAGCAAAATGGTATTAATATTCTTCATCGTGGAAAGTCTACCACCACGTTCTCTATCTGGCCAGATATTTATTTTAAAGATGACTGTGCCCGAGTCCTAATTCTTTTCGTCTCTCACATGCTCTTTCTCTCTGTTCCAGTGAAGCGAGGACGTCCTGGACATCCCATTCCACCCTCACACCCCAAGGGCTGGAGACCATCCCATAAATCCAGTGTTTTATCGTCCGGGGCCGGCAGCTGGCTGGGCAGCTCCTGGTTGGAAGCTCTGAGGGTAGTGAGAGGGGAACAGGGATGGGGTGGAGGCGACGGACCTTGTGGTAACAGTGAAGGGTGAAGTGTTGGACGAAGGGATAAATGCGGCGGAAGGCACAAGGGACGACTTCACGCTGCACCTTTTGCTGGTTAAGGGTAGCGGAGTTCGAGCAAGATGGAGGGTTCTGGAGGCGATAAATACTGACGAGGAGAAATTAAGGAGATCTCTTAGTCACGCATTGCATTTCTGTGAAATAAAAATTACCACCAACTTTTAATGTTCATTTGTAATACTATTGTCACATAATAGTACATTTGCGTTAAAATACTGCTATTGTGGTTTCCAGAACAAAAACGAGGATGATTTTTCTGCCTCAAAATTATCTCTTACAACGTGCCTTACTTATAACAGGATTAGGATAGCGTACTTGTATCCTTTATTTCAAAGGTGAGGGGACATATGAAATAATACAAATATTTTCACCTTGAACTGAATCAGATCCCAAGATCATTTTCATAGACATTTCAACTAGAGATCTAATACTACAGATATATGGTTCTGACAATCATTAAGGAGCTCTTTGGTGACAATGGCGAGCATCGAGTCGACTCAATTGCAATCACGCGATTCAGAGCTCATTTTGATGTCTGGACTTATTTATGACTAGTTATGCATATTTCGTTTAACCCAAAGAATAAATTATTCATCGTTCATTCTATTACCTATTCTGAAATCATTTGATTCACACATCAAAATGACAGCGGTTGCCAGAACCTTGTGAATCCCATGTTCTTGTGAAGTAGCAGTGTCAGCTGCTGGCTGGACCTCGTATGGATGTGCTCGCAGATCTTCTCCGCTTCGTCTCTGAGGCTGTCTNGAGTGACTCCTATCATTTGTTTCCTGTGACCACGCTGTAATTCTGTCCCCTTGCCTTCTTTCCCTCATGCACTGCAATTCCTTTCGTTCCCCTTTCTCTGCTTCGTGATCTCTCGTAATATCCCTCGAGGCATTTATTTCCCCCTTCGTTGAGTAGCTGAACTATTGTCGTAGAGGTCGTTGCCTCCATCTGTCTTCACTGATACTGCATTCACTGCGACTCTGAAGCGCATCTTGCACTTCCTTTCTCTTAAGTAGATCTGGCTTTGGTGATCAGCACGCACAGATGAAACACCCGACTGAGCTGAAGTCGAGTCCTCCGGAAGCTTCTTAATCCGAGTTACTTGGACCAGTAACACTAACGGTTCCCCCATTGTCCTCCAGTCCTTCTCGGCCACCAGAAGTTTCTAACAGTCATACATCATAAGAGCCCCGAATGGTGATCAGGGAATCGCAAAGACAACAAATAGGATTTTGCATATCGTGCTCTGGAATAGCTTCAACAATCGTATGTACGGTAGCTGCAACCCCTGTCAGTTCTTTTCGAGTCATTTACGAAGTTGTTTGTACTTTTAGGCAAGCAATAATATGTAATACAAATATGGAATTTTTTTTCGAAAATAACTTAAACGATTTTCTCATAAAATACGAGTATTTTCGAAAGAAAATCTATATTAAATGGTCTTATATTCCAGTATGAACTTCATTCTTTTAGTACCCTAGTATCTAGTAAGGTATGATCGTATTATAATATGTAATTTGTAAATAATATAATAGCGTAATAACTTGTTATTATATTCTTGTTGTAATTTCAATATTTGGCTATTTGTATATTCATAATTGTATTGTTACGGGTTTTAACCCATGTTCAGCACTAAGCCCCCATCCTGATTGGGGTTTTGCTGGGTTTAGTCAATCGCTGAAGATATTACACCGGGATGGTTACTTAGTATTGCTTTCCAGCTTTAAATGTAAATACGATCCTCCCAGTTTTCATCTCGTATTTTAAAAGTAAATGTTTAGACGGAAGAGCAGACCTTAAGGTCTGAGTCTCGCCAAAATAAAAACACTTTATTATTATTAATATAGTATTATTATTAGGGTCATTTTCGAACAAATTCTTATAATACGTATTCCTGACTTTCGATTTCTTACGTTGCGTACTGCTAAGAAACTATAATTTCTCTAGAGCTTTTTAGATCAATACACGCGAGTAATTATATAGAGAGTAATTTACATAAAATGAAATGACATTTAAGGATATTAATACCATTCAGAGACAAAAAAGGTCCATATTTTGAGTCCCATCAAATGATCAGTAAAATATTCTTGTTATGCTAAAATATCTAGCAAAACATTAGTAAAATTTTTAACCTCTTGTGAAAACCACATCATCTTTTTGTTTTAAATATACATAATTGCCATTTAAAGTATTAACTTGGTCACCCTGAATTTATATTTATAATCCAAAGAACCCAAATTAATGTATGGCGTAAGGAGAAATAAGGGTGAGTTTACCTTATTTTTATTACATTTTTAAGTGCTGCTCTGTGGATTACTATTCTTAAAACAATTACGAGTATAGGAAAGTGAAGAACGAATAAACGAAATAAAATGAAACCAAACGAAAAAATTAAAACTCGTCGAGCAATGATACTGGAATCCGTCGCTTTGCAAAGCATGGATTCACAGAAAAGCTGAGGATGTCGACGTGTTTCCTGTGAGTGGATTCGGCGTCGCTGGGTGCCGTCGAGTGCCCACAACCGGCTTTCCAGAGCCAACATTCGGACGCAGCTCCCTCCCTCTCGTGTTGTCTTTGCAAACTAATTACCAGAGCAAGGAAGGGCGAGTAAACACGCGCCGGCGCAACTTCGCGCCGAGCAAGGTTAGCGCCCCGCGCGGAAAAATCTGGAAGCAACGATGCGACGGGAAATGGCTAAGAATGCTTGCGAGATGGCTAAACATTTTATTATCTCAACACATGAAACAAATAACAGCGCATTTCTTCCAAACATTTCTAGGAAAACAAGTATTGGAGTCTTCTCCATTCAATATAATACATCCGAAGTTAATGATTGCAACTCAACAGCAATAAAATCAATATGTAGGTTAAAAAAACTTCTGTTGAGGGTGGCAGAACTTGAAGGAAACACGGAAATTTGGAAGCAGTTATAACGTGTAATTAATATTTTTATTTACGGTTAAATAAAGCATTGTTTGGTTCACGAAACAAATTAGAAAATTCTCACTTCGGGAACATGTTGGTCCCGTTCGCTTCCACGTCCTCGCAATTTGCAATTTAATTGAAATAACTGGATATGGAATACTTAACATGTAATGCATCATTCAGTATATTTAGGTTTAATCTCCCAAATATATAATCAATAAAATTAAAATCAGCTTTTGACACGGATGAATCTTCGCCGTCTTCACCTTTTTAAAAATTAAACATATTTTGATAGCAAAAAAAGTAAAAACAAGTTAGTAAATGACGTGTCATTATTCTGCGTCATTTTACTACATACAATTTTTTCCTGTGATAAAGTAAGAGGACAATGTATTTCTTAAGTAATGTCACAGTTTTGTTCGCAATTACGATTCCTCTAGTTTTGACACGCTAGTGTGAAACTTCTGTAAAATCTTTGACCACACAATGTAGGAACGCGCCCACTGTGTCGCGCGATAACTGCAACGAGAGTGCGAGTGTTATGCTTCGTTGGCGAGGTGGTGGACACAAGGCAGGTTTCAGCAGCAACGAGACAGCTTTCAACTGTGCCACGCGTCCTCTGACAAATTTGTTTATACCTCTCCCTCGGTTTCCACGCTCCCGAGAACAGGTTGACGTCTGTGTCACCCAGAAACGTTCAATTCCGCTATCAAACCGCCATTGGGCGCGCAAACAAACGCCCGCGACTCACCGAGGTTGGGAGCACACGTAACGAGGATTGGTGGAACGCATCTGCTCTTCTGAATATGTGACCACTAGCACAGATATAGCAGTGAACTTGCGTGTGGCCCTCAATGAGGCAACAATATCACTGGAAAAAAATAATTTCTCTTTCTCCATTTTGATCCCTTCCAATAACATAAGTGTCTCTTATAGTATTAACTCTTCTGCGATAAGCAAAAAATCATGGATTTTGAATTTACGATTAATTAAAAAAAATCCATGAATACTTCTTGAACGTTAATTTCATTGCAATTTGATTCTGTATGTAATATAATATGAGGAAGGAGTAGGGATCGTGAAAATAAAAGAAATGCGTTTCGGGACCTGAAGTTTTCTATTTCGTTATTCACCAAGCGAAGGAAGGAAATCTCTCTCAATTGACGATATAACATCGTATATTATAATATCGTATCAATGTTCCACGACAACCTTCATCTGACACATATTATCAAAAATTAAAAACAAGAGGAGTAACTTGTGACCTTAACCGCGACAGAAGATCAATATCAATATTAAATGAATGGAAAACAACATTCCTTCATTTCTTTATTAACAATTATTTCAGTCAAAGGTCTGGAGAGACAAATTGAAAAAGAGGGTTTTCTTCTTGGTTTAGAGGAAAACTCTCCATACCTTCGTATAATTCGTTAGATTTAGATTTTTTTTGTGAGAAGAAAATTATTTATGGAGAGATAGAAATTCTGTGAGGTTTTCATCTGGGGTTTTCCTCACCTTCTCTCGACCAATGTTTTGCCGAGTGTTTTATTACAGAATACATGATGATCTTGCAAGGCCTGACAAAAAATAACAGAAAAAACAAGTAAAAAATTATTATAGGTGTTCTTTCACACTAAAAAAATAGTTATTTCAGTTTATTATACATTTTATTAACCAAGCTAAAACTTCTTCGACCCCATTGAAGCAATTGGAAAAATCTTAAGCTTCATTAATAAAGTAAATACCACAAGGTAAAACCTTAACATTACTTAATATTTAATATGCTATTCAATGTAGTCAAACGACCTAGTACCTAATATCACTTCTTCTCAATTCAATGAATGTTTTTGTTTCGACTGGATTCTATACACTTTCAGGTCAAAAACTGAATGTAAAATATTCTAGTTCCAAAAATTAATTAAAAATGCACTTTTTACAAAAATATCTCTACAGTTTTTTTTTTTATTAAATTTATCTAAAATTGAAAACGCACCCGAACAAAACACACGTCCTAAAAGAATTACACAGAAGCACTCTTTCATGGAGAACACACCGCGCAAAGAGTCGGCTACGCAAAGCCAGTCTCTGGCAGCGAACGGCGGTATCAGCAGCAGCGCCGCCGCCGCAACCACCGCCACCTGCGATGACAAATGCAGAATCAAAGGACGACGCGGGGACACAGGTGGGTCTAAAAGGTTCCAGGGGACGAGGGTGGTCGCGTCATTGACACTGCAGGGGTCCGTCATTGTGCGCCGCGTTGATAAAAACGCTTAGCGCTCAGTGCTTCCCGTTGCCTTTGACCAGAGCGAGAGGATCCGGGTTCTCAATAGACGCTTGCGAGTTCGACGCCGGACAATGCACAGAGAGATGGAAGGTCGTCGCAGCTGTGGAGCAGCCGTTCGTCGCAAGTCCGGAGTAATTGGATTGTCGTTTCGGAGTGATTGAGGAATGAGAGGTTTTCGTGGAGATTGGTTCAGACAATTACATCAAGCACACACGAATGTCTTTGAGGAGATGGATTGGCTCTCGTTCGTTTCCATAGGACGATTAAAAGCACTAATTAAAAACGTCTCTCCACATTTTATCGAGTTTGGCGAATGTTTTAATTCCTCGATGGCCTAAATGTACGTATTTACATATTTAAGATACCTCGTACATTCGAAAAACATGGGAAATGAATTATACTTACAAACTGGCTGATTTACAGAAATTCCAACTTACCTGAAACAAATTAAAGAAGATTTTGTCAATAATACAATCAAAACTAACATTGGCACTAACAAGTTATCAACTTCAACAACAAAAGACAATTTCGAAGAACAATTTATTCATTTTTATACAGAAATAGCTTAAATTGCAGTGAACCTCACCGCCAGGTAACAGATTAATTATGTTATGTTCAATGAAAATGGGAGACGGGATTTGATCTCGGGGCCTTAGCGAATTTTCGGGAACTAAAGTGTCAATTTTTAAAATTGACTTTCGAGTTAGATGTTGTTACGTTTCGTTTCGTTTTGAAGCGATATCAAAATGTATTACAGCAGCATCGCTGATTCCTATTGCTATAGGATTTTGAGGTGCACCGGTACACAGTGGTGTCGAGCTATTATTAGAAGTCAATTCATTACTTAGAATCAGAAACATGGTCATATAACCACATCTCATCTGTAGAACACAATCACAAGCCGTTAGGGTTTGAGGGAACGCTTAGCTATACCTTTTATTTTCGTAGAACAATAAAATAATATTTTCAAAACTACTTAATTTTTTGTAGAGCTTCAAAAGAAAATATTTGTCTCGTAAAAATTAATATTGTAATAAAGCATATAAGTTAATCCCTAAACTTCCATTCCTAACGCCTGACAGTCACTCTGTTTAGAGAGTGTGTCAATATCCAAGAGACGCAAGTTCGTGTCTGCTCGAAACGCTTTTCTTCGTCCACCCCCACCTGCCTCGCGAACCGACTGCAGGGAAGAACACGGTGGGCGGGCGCGCGGTAGCAGCTCTCTTAATTAAAACATTCTTCCACATCCCCTTCATTGAAGCTGAGGAAAAGAGGAACCGGCGCCGCCGTCGACGGATTAAAGCAAAACAGGGAGGAGTATCCTGGGATTCTCACCACACCCTGTGGACAAGCAGCGCCGCTGCCGCTGGTGCTGCTTTCAGAAGAGTACACTATAGGTCCACAGCGAGAATGGAGAGACCACTTGGCTCTAAATTAACTCCTCCATGTACGACTTTATGAGAGGAACGAATCTGCAAATCTTCCAATATTTTTTTCATTCTCATTGTTCAATCAACTGTACGGTGTTGTTCTTAATTAAATTTCAAATATTTTTTTGTGTGATGTAGAAATTGACCAATGGTTTCTCATCATCTCAGTAAATAAAAGATAAAAGTAGAGTTCTGGAAAGACGGTACTAAATGCACGGTGAGAAAATATTAAAAACTAGGAAATATAAATGTGAAAACAAACCATTAAAAAACTCCATTACACTGTAATTGTTTCCGATTATTATGTTTCATTATTATTTACAAACATCATTCATCTGTTGAAGCTCGGGAAAAGACTTGTTGATTAATATAAAAGTAATCATTCGTAAGCCATAAAACCTTGTTGTTATGAAATTAAAAATAATAATAAATTTATTGTCAAAAAACAGTACAAACTGCGTATGACCACGTGGAGGAAAAAAAACTAATTTACTCTCCGGAAGCAAGCAAGGGACCATCCCATCAATTCCGATCAAGGGCCCTAAGGCAGAGGCGGATTCAAAAATTTCAGCAAAAGTTCCTAGATAAGATAAAAAGTTAGCTGCGAGTTATAATACATATATAATGTCAATATGTTTGTAATTTAACGCAAATATGTTTGTAAATTTACATGTACAAGTTATTATCGAACTATAGATTATTCTGAGTATAGTGTTTAAAAATCATAAGAATTGAAATAACACTAAATTCACGATTTATTGTTACAATAAACACGCCCCTAGACAAAGCCTAGAGTACCTGTATGATAAATCCGCCTCTACCAGAAGGAAAAACCCGGGCCAGGATGGATTAGATTATTAGGTTAGGAATTAGGTCCACCGAGAAGGAACGTGAGTACCGTACCGTGTCAATTGAGTATTGTTGATATAGGCAAAACATATAAAAACAAAATTAGTTGGGAGTTGTCTTTCCGAGAAAAAGAACGCTCATGCTTTTTGACTCGACGCCTGACGTGAGATGCTGTAATTTCTTCGAACCTTACGATTTTTATTGAAGGAGATTGTTAGACGCCCGAGATATTAATAATGCCTTTCTTGAATGTATCACAAGACCCAGAGGGATTAATACGAGTCAATTAAACAACGCTGTTATTAATTATTTATTTATTACGTTTACAACAAGTTCATCAGACAGTTATTTTTCTCTTAACTTTCTGACATTTGTATTCTACTAATTGAAGTTGACTCAAAGGGCAAAAGGAGGCAAAATTTCTGCTGAAACCTCGAAGCAATCTTGCGACAAATCAATTTACTTGGTGAGAAAAAACCTCAGAACTATTGTAGTTAAATTGGGCCGCAAATTACATCCAGGCGAAGCATTTATCGCAAAACTGATTATAGGGGCAACTGTGTCATTATAAAGTAAGAATACCCAACGACTTGAAACAAACGGAAACATTTTTCATCCATAATATTTGTTTTTTTCAAAAATTATCTTTCTTGTTGGGTCTGGAAGTTTAATGACCGTGAATTGTAAATAAATATTTTTATATAAACTACAAAGTGACACTTAAGACACCGTGTTAGATAAATGAATTTTAATTTGAATGTTTTAGTAACTGTTCTATATTATGTTGTTTATGTTTTGCTGGCATATTGTATTTAGTGATATTTTCATAGTTGTAAAATACATTTTTAGTTTTTAATTAATTTCAATAAATTTTTGTAATTTGTTGCCTTACGTTAATTAGCTGTGAAAATTCAATGCATTTATTACTGCTACAGCCATCAGTGGAAAAAACAAATTTGACTTTTCAATTCGAACTTCGAAAAACGACTTAGCAACGAACAAATGACTGCATTCTCGACATTTCCTTCCAAACTCGACTCTAAATAAAAAAGGAGCATCTAGAAGCGTAAAATTTCATCTGGTGCCTTGGTGCTGTTCACTTTGGAATTTCCCCTTCCATATTGTATTGACTCCTCTGGATTTTAATGACGCTTTTTTGTATTGAGGCCTCTGATCACGTCCTAATTATTTGGGTCGTTGAATTCGACGTTCTACGTTTCGCAATCAGCTTGAAATGAGAAGTCTGCTGGAACTTCTCGACGAAATCAGTATGAAATGAGGAATATTGTCAATATATTGCTTTACTTCTGCTTAGTAGAAGCATCTTATTAAGATATCAACTCATAAGCTTAATATCCTAATACACTGAGACAAGATTAATGGATTATGATTTGAAATGTTCTTTATTATCACACCAGTATCTTAGTCATTGCAATTGAAACTTAGTAATATATAAAATAAGTAGAAATAAATGTAGTAAACATCAGAAACAGTTTTTCTGTATTTACAGCTCTTTCTTTCCCAGACACTGCCAATGCATCTTTCAGAAAAGAATATTTATTACAGAAAGTATTTATTGGTCAAATGTTTGTTTGAACTTGGAGAAAAAGAAATATTTTTGGATTACCACTTTAAAAAAATAAAACTATACTAACGTTTGCAAATTATTCATTCAAATTTAATTAGTAGTTTTCCATTCTTAACACCTGCACATTTTTTTATACCCCCAATATACTAACTGGCTTATCAAAAATGTAAAACTCAGTGACGATAAAAAATTAACGCAACCAATAAAATTCCCCCGAGGCAAAGTAATTTTTCATTTCCATAATGGAACAGAACTAGAAAATGGATTCGTGAAGGAAGTGGATTCAGTACTTCAATTTGAAGTTGCTTTATATTCAAAAGCAAATTGATATTGACATGGTATTTGCATTTGTGAGCACATGTGATGCAGGAACCGGTCAAAAACGTTACAAAAGCGAATTGTCAGTAAATTAAACACGAATATTCGTCGATTTATGAAGCAGTAGATGTGGAAGCGGAGCAAAAAAACGTTCTTCGCAATTTTCAAATGAAAATTTCATCCCTGAAATTCTCATTTATCAATATTATTATTAGGATGAGGCAATACGTATATATAGAGACTTTTTGATATCATTCAAAGGAGAAAACTATTCAATAATATACAAGTCGGTTCGTAAATTTGCGAGCAAAGAAGCGTTTATGCGAATTTTATGGCCAAAACACTTGAAGAAGGGACTAATATTCCCTAACACATTATTTTATTAACTTAATGGGGATGAGAAACCAACAATTGTGAAGAATAGTGGTTAAACATATATTTCTTCTGTGTACCCTAAATGTGGAGAAGTTATGTGATAACTTTCGGTCAGGTGAAAATAGACGAGCCGGGAATCGAACCCGAAAATTCTGCTTTGATCGCAGGGATGTTAACCACTACACCACCCGTTCGCCTCCCACAACTGTACACCACTTCCATCCAGAGCCACAGGCGAAAATCGCCTGACCGAATGTTATCACATTTCTTCTCCACGCATGTGGTACACGGAAAACTAATGGTTAGCCTTAACGTTCCATAAAATGGTTTATGAGTTGTCAATGTTTATTGAAAGTACACAGAAAGGAGAAAATATTCGTCACCTTCGAAGGACTAATTTTGAGTCTGCTGGTAAAGTAGATAAACCACATGAGAAAATCTATGTATCAAGGGTCACTAGAGCTTTGTGATGTCAAAGAAGTGGAAAAGGAAAATATGGAAGGTGTTAAGAAGATGTAAAAACGTTGGGATATCACCTACTATCATCTACACATATTACTTTCGGCTCGTAGGAATGCCTTGTGAAATATAATGCAACGTGTTGTTGTGGTTATGTACAGTTCTGTTGTAATTCTTTCCTTTTACTCAATGGACATTTCCAAAGTTGTCGTCTATTTTCTTTATATCAATTATAATCCCTACGTCACTATGTGCACTTCTCTTCAAGTTTGTTGACAACCTTGGGACAGCTGCAATTTGTTTTTCTTACCTTCCACGTACACACAAGAAGTGCACCACACCAATGAGAGTTAACTTTGTGCGAAAGAGAATCCATCGTCATCATGGGGGAGGGGCACGTGGAGCACGAACGAAGAGGAGAAGAGAGCGTCTTAATTCGCCAAGGACTCAAGGGTGAGGACGAAGCGGTTGACGAACTGGCCGCTGCTGCAGTAATTGCCTTAGACCACCGTCCCAGCTCTTTATCCCCTGATCTTCAACTGCTAAAGTAGACGCACGGACATGGAGGGAAAGAGAGAAGTGTTGATTTGAGATAAGAGAAAATGCAGGAGGAAAAGTAAATATCCAGTGTGCAGACAAAATTACAAATCAGGGAAGTACATTTCATCTACGGAAATGCGATAAATGTGGGGGTAAAGTTTCAACTGTAAACGTTCTGAGAATTTCTTAGCTCAGTCTGTATAAATATTAAATTTTTTACGGAATAACTATTGTGTTCACGTTGTACAATAATTGCACATAGCAAGAAAGTGAAATGGAGGCAGGGGAGACATCGCAGTCCAAGTTTGTTTGACTGAGTGAACAAATCAAATTAACAGTTTTGAGATAAATTCAACAATAAATATATTTAGTACTACACTTGCAATACATTTATCCAATTTTCATCGACTTATTCCAGTGAGAATGTGCTAGAGGCATTACAAGCCCAGACATGGGGGTGGAAGACGGAAGGTGGTCATTAAGCGCCTTACCGCTTCCACCCTCCCCTGCTGTGCCTTAGTCGACGCCCTCCACTTCGATGTTTACGTGCAGGTGAGGGTGAAGGGAGGAGACGAGGAGGATGCTGACTGTTTGCGTCCGTGGTAATCCGCCGGCATGGTTCCTCCTCTTCAGCCTCGGGCCACGAGCTCGGGCGATGCTAGCGCAGCCCAGTGACGCTCGCTGGAAGTACAAGGTACGATTTCGTTGATTTTTGAACAAAATCTCTTCAACAATGAGCTAAATATGCTCTGCAGTACAGTAGTAAAAGATTTATTTATATATTAAAAATACGACCGTTATTGCAAGATCACTTTAATTTAAACAACCCTACGATTATAATAATGAATATTAAAGTGATGAAATAAATTAATTTATAGAAGGAAAACGTTATACTTACCGCAAAAAAGAAATTTTGTTTTTTAGTTGGAAATGAAAGGATAAAAAATGTGCGGACAATGCTATTAAAGTAGCGCCTCCACGGAGAGGCACGGAATAAAATTTGTCCCTTTTTTACCTCCAGAGATTAGGTTACAATATTTAACACTGGAATATAAGATAGGAAAAGGTTGAAGAAGGAAGAGTAACGCACAGATTCATAACGGATGTGAAGTTTAGAAAAAAAATAGGACGTGGTTTCAGCCAACACCGTCGGTATATGAGATTTTAACAGGTCATGGAAATGGTGTATTTGTGGTGAAAAGGAAGATACTTTAAGTCATGTATTACATAATTGTAAGATGGTGTAAGAAGAAAGAGCACAATTGATGAAAGAGTTAAAGAAACATGGAATATATATATAGGAAATTTGAATTTTTTAAAAAAGGAACACATATATAACATCTAGATACAAAAAGAGATAGATAAAGCCCAGGTAATGGCCAAAAGGTCGATAAGCCGGGTTGTGTAAAAAAATTAAAATGGAAAAGAAAAAAAATGGAATGTAACACGCAATGTTGCGAATAATTAGTGCACAGCATTACACGGGAGTGGTTTTTGTGATGTGATTATACAATTTTGTTACAGTTTAGTGTAGACAAAATAGTACTTGATGATATCTTAATTAGTTCGTGGCATATAGCGATAACGTCACACTATTTCATCCCTTTAAAATCAGAATTTAGAAGTGAATAAATGTTCTGGTAGAATGCAAGGCACGGGGAAATGGAGTGCTCCGAAAAAAAAAACGGTCTCGACTCAACTTCGTCCACCACTTGTATCAACCGGTGTGTGAACTATTGTTAAGAAGAAGAAGGAGAAGAAGAAGGGGAGTGCGTTGTGTTATGCGTCACGGGTCGCCCTGATCACAATCGGATGAATGGTATAGGAACGCGTAGTGGACAAAGAAACAAACGTTAATATATCAATGAGTTCGACTTTTCGATCGGTTTTCGTGTCATCCACTTAAGTACACGACTCCGTCCGGTCCACTTCCAATGCGAGTGTCGTAGCCGCTGAGCCGCGAGTAAACAGGGGACAGTGGGGGCCTCGTCGGAAGCGGCTTGCGTGTAGTGCCCTGAGGACGCTTACGACAAGATGGACATTCGACCGAAGGGCTCCAAATCGGCTTTCCCTACGCGAGAGAACGAATAACACTTACCGTTCCATGAGTGGGACCATTGAGCTGCTGCTAACCATTTAATCGCACGAATTTACTCAATAAATAACTATAATCTCTAGGTATATTTATGTAAAACAAAGTTTTAATAGATACCCCTCATATTACAAATTAAAACTCATTATGTTCTTTTTTGTTTTCTAAGTAATATTTCTCAAAATAAAAATTATATTTAATATGGTAATTTTAATTATAAAACAGTTATATATAACGTATATTATATTTTTTATACAATAAACATGTACATTATGTTTTGAATACATTAATCATATACACTTTGAAAGTGTAGTTAGAATTTCTTGAATATTGAACAAAGTTCAACGAAAGAAATTGTTTGTAAAAGCGTAAAATAAAAGATTACCATAGTGAATGTTTTTGTGGTAACCATGAAGGAAAATCCACGTTAATATGTCATATAAAATTTTCCTGAGATATTTTATGAAATTGGAGGGAAGGTACTGCTTGAACCCCTATGCGGTCGAGTAGAACTGTCATCTGATATTTCAAAAAAAAAAAAAAAAANTCTGAAGAATTTATTTCAATATCTCTCATTTAATCACACATTTTGGATACAGGAATGAGGATAGAGTAGCGGGGACTGTAAAGAATTGAAGTGTCATTGTCTGGAGTGGGTAGCGTAAACCTCAGCTGCAAATTTCCACCCCGGTTCAGTGAAGAGAGAAGGGACTAATATATAAACACTACTCCATTTCGAAATACATTACACAGGAAAGTTATTGATAGTGAAAATAAATCTCATACATAAATTAAATCACTGCCTGCTTTTAACATTTTCTAAGAAACATGAGGCACACTGAAATGTCTACGTCTGGATTTCTTAGAGAAACATCCATCCAGAGTTTCAAGTTACCTTGGAAACTCTTATTCTCGCAATCCAAGTTAAGGATGTATTGTCATGTCAGGAACTTAAAGAATTAATGGATCCTTGAAACGTCTTTGATCAGATGTATTACTTCCACGTATACAAATAGATGGAGAGTTAAAAACAGGATTTTACAGAAAACGATTGTTATAGTTCAGAAGGAAATTGGTTCGCATGAAAGCAAGTCCAAAATTGAAAGTAATATTGTGACACTATGTTTGGTTCCAACACGTGAGTATTTTTATCAACAGTTCATGAAATTTTAAAATAATATTCTGAGAAGATAGTATTTTCCCCGTCTGGAAGCAGCCCCGCCACGTGCAGAGAATCAATGAAAATTATTTTTTAATATGATTAAAAGGAAGGAAAAATGTACTTTTTGATATCTATAATCTATTATAGTATTATTGTTTCATAAATATTAAGATATGTTAAGAATAGATGCATTGATCATGGAAAGAGCCAGTATCAAACAGGACCACGAAGGAATGTTTCAAGAGTTGCAAAGTAAGTTTAGATTGTCCATATTATAGGGATTAGACGGTAGCTGGTGAACATGGCAACGGAGAGACAGCAATGCGGTTCCCTTAGGGTTAACACGAATTAACTATATTGCTTTAAGCCACGCACAACTTAAACCCCACAATAAAACGTAACGATTCGTAAACGTGGTCAGCTCTTTGGGGCTTAAAACATCATTAAACTCGAGCTACAAATTTACATTTTCGTATATTTCAAGTGGATGCTCATGAAAATTTCGTTTGTGAATATTTCTTTCCGACTCTTACTTACTTAAGGAAGTAATTAACACAGAGTTTAATGGGTGTGTACATTATCGGATGAATATTTATTGGAACGTGTATTTTGGTGTCTTCTGGATTTATTTGGGAACAACCAGTAAAATACTATTATTTGCTCTAATTGTTCTTGATCTAGGGTGGACAGAAAAGTGTCTTTGGGTACATACATTTCAAACCCTATTTTTTAAACGTTAACCCATTTAAAAAAATTCAAATAAAAAGTTAAAATTGAAAGGGACAAACAACTTATAATTAACGCAAAACGATAATGAAAGGTTACGATTAACTGTAATAAACAATATCTCTTTCTGATTATATTTATGCTACGTTATGGTGCAACAAATGCCTTTTGTTTATGATAAGTTGCATTATCTACAATTTGTGGAAGAAACTTGACTCGGATATTGAAAGAAAAGGAAAGTAATTAATTAAAATTATGTTACAGTCAATGCACCAGTTAAACACGAATAGTTCTCGAAACCGACAACTTTTTAGAACCAACGTTTTTGAATTCATACTCGCGAGACGCTTTATCTTTTACCCAAAGACAAAATTGTATCTGTTTGAAATATTGTATAAGAGAAATACTTTTGAGAACCCACGTAGCGTGCAAGACGAAAGAGGAAAACATGGGAGATGTGCCTCGACCTCCTCGGAACACATCGACTGCGTGGCCTCCGTGCACTCCGGTGCGTCGTTGCGCGGACTTATCTGACGTTAACGGCACGTGAAGCTGGTCTCTGAATGTGCTTCGGTATCAGACCACGATTCAGTGTAAGATAGCCGCGGTGCCGTATTTAAAACCGGGGTTCAATGGAGGAGCTGGAGGCGGCATCTGTGCTACTGGAGGGGGAGGGGGGAATGCGATAAATAATCACTCATGCAGGGTGGCCGATAGCATAACCAAAACACATTGGGGTTATGGGTGAAATAGCAGGAGGACGGAGAAAGCAGATGCATTGAACATAGAGAAGAACATAGGAGGCAGCACTGATGAAAACGTGAGTGAAACCTACACTTTCTTGTATTCAGTTCCCAAAATCTTATTCTGGGAATTATATGCGAAAGGATGTGTATACGAATGGTACCATTACTTTAAATGAGAAATAATATATTATACAAATTTTCTAAAAGAAACTGCTCCAAATAAGTCTGGAAATCGTGTTTTAGATGATTGAGTAATTCTTCCTTCTCAATACTGTAAACAATGAGCCAAAATCTATTCGAAAAACAGAAAAGAACACGGACGAAGGCATGTTACACGCTCAACGATCCTCATGGCTATCTATGTCCTTACGCATCCTGGCATTTGATCAATGGTGAGAATCGACTTCTCGTTTCTCGACATTTAAGTTATTTGCAAAAAAAAAAAAAGTTATAGATAGTATTGATAATTTTCACGTAGTGGAAAGAGAAACGTACGTATTTTGGCCACGAACAAAGCTGTGTTGCCCAGTAAGGCGCTTTTATAATGCTATTTTTCTACCTTCTCCAGGTATTTTTCTATCTCAAATGTAAAATGAAATACACGTCATATTCTGATCGCATCTGATAAAGATTTACGTCTCACATGTATCTCACATTACATGTTTTAAGGAAGAATAAAATTGAATTTCTGACATATTTTAGCAGAACCAAAATACCTACAATCGATGTCCCTAAGTTCTCGTTGCTTGCATTTGCAAAGGAATTCTCTAAAGTGTTCGAGAGATTTAAGGGACGACGATTCCTGTTTTCATTTTCTTGGCACGTTTGATAGCGAGGAAGAAGATGACATTTGACATCGAACCGGAAGGGTGAGAGATGAAATGAAAATATCGGGAGACGAAGTGATGGAAAAGGCGAAAAGGACAGGGCAAGTGAGAGGGTTTGAAAGAAGTGGGTAAATAGCATGGAGGTGGAAGCAATATTGAATCGGTGGCCTATAACAATACTTTGCAATGATGGTTCTGCAGAACTGCAACAGTTACTCAGAATAATCTAAGAATGCAATCAAAATAAGTTGTAAAAATATTACAAAACAATTTACTCACTGATAGTGGCACATACTATTTAAAAATGTTTTCAACAACAATACTCGCATTTCGAATGAATACGAGTGCATGAAAATTTGAGTAAATTCTTTGAGGTTGTAAAATTTCATATTTATTCGAATCAAATATAACTTTTTCCTCATGCTTCATATTTTAATATTTATTCAGGAAATTATTAAAAAATGTAAATAAGGGTACAGAAAGAAATAGATTGATGAGACATCGAGGTATAATTAGAATTGAGGCAGTGTTAAAATTATAACGTTTTTAATTTTCTTTTTACCTATGAATACATACTACAAAACGATTTCATTTATCGTAATTTTAAGCACTCACAAGAAAAACATTTCTTCTATTTACATTGCAAATTTAAAAAAATGTATATTGATGGTAAAAAATGGAGAGTTAACTTTTGACAAATTTTGCGTTGCACAGTTATAATTCATTTCTGGTTCACAACATATCAGTGCATAAAAACTTTCCGATCTGAAGGCTCTTAGACACTTCGCCTAAATAACTCATGAAAAATTCATGGTCTCAGATTGGTTACGTCAGATTTAATATACAACGCGTTCATCAACAACTAAACTTTCGCTTTACCTTCGAAAATGATTTAATGCACTCGATACCAACACAGAAAAATTAAAGAGCGACATTTTGGTAAAAAAAGTTTCAGAGTTACGAGAAGGATCAAGTGTACGCAAATCCATTTTAAGGCCAGTGTTGCCAACAGTGCGGTGGGCCGAAGCTCAGCTAACTGGGCCTTCGCATAAAACATCCATCGCTCATTCGTTGACGTTTAGTGGAGCCCTCAGGCGACAAACTGAGAGCAGGGGTGCACAAAGGGTTTGTTTTTCGCTTAAAGATGGATTTCCATTACAAATACAATAAAAACGTTTCTTATTACGTTGTTGGGATTTCATTTAACAAAAGGTTTTCAATCAATATTTTTGCTCTGAGGTCACGAGAGAGTTGATGAATCTTATTAGGTATTAGGAACACCTGTAACAGTTTAAAAGAAACACTTGGCAGAGAAGGTTGAAAATTTTAATCTTCCAACATGTTTTTAATTGTACATAATTTAAAGTGATTTAAAAAAATGTGATATGTAACTGCGTCTCTGTATATCAAGCCCTGATGAGGAAGTCAACAAAACCTCGAAAGGTAGGCAAATCTGTAACAACATAATTAAATGAAGGCAAACTTGTAACAACTTTATTAAAAGAAGATTTCTGAAAAATGTAATTCTGTAAGTTTATTGATTTTCTATGATTAAGACACATTAGTTAAAATAGAATGAGACAATCGAAATCTAAATATTGTGATAGTCATTTTTAATCGAAAGGAGAACAAAAGTCAATGGACTTGAAGGTCATGTGACGATAAAAGTGGTTTACGTGTGACACAAAATGGTTTCACTTAGCGTCTCATTGGAAAAATACAAGCTCTAACCGGTTTTCGAACCTAATCTTGTACTTCCAAAGTCACCTCGCTCAACTTAATACCTGAATATCCTGAAATATGTCTGTGTGTAGATCTTTTCCGAAGTACTAATCTGTCATTCAACTCGAAAGACCGTAGAAACTATAGTTACCTTCAGGAGAAGTAACTGACATCTTGACTTCTTCGCTATTTCGTGCCAGGCTGCTGAACAACACTGTTCGATCTCAGCTTCGATATAACCTGGCGAGATGTTCTACTCTGGTTTCCCTAACTTATACCTCATAAATACTTTCTTGTGGTACTACCTAATCTCGTCCCAGAAAGCTGATTATGTGAATGAAGAGTGGTAAAATTCTGGAAGGAGGTAGGAAAATATCGAGGATGTTTATATCGAGAATATCCAAATAACGAACATTTATTGAGAACATTTATAGTAATTTCATCAATCTTTCCTTTGTTTGTACAATTGAGAATGTGTTGTAATTCAGTGAGGATGATGTAGAACACTTATTGAAGTACAGAAAACCAGCAAGAGATATAGGAATGATGATTTGTTGAACTAAAGTCGCTTCAGATCCGAACCTGTCAGCGATGACGACTTATGCATCTCCTACACCAACATAGATCTCGTCATAAACTGAAGATATGAAATAAAAGCTTATTAACCGCTGTGAAATATCGGATTTGAACTATGTACTCTCCGGATAATATTTATTCCCCAAGACATCCCAAATTCGAGAACGTCATTCCGCCACAAAACAATCATACATGAAGGAGTCTTGAACGAACGGTAAAGTGTTAAATCACAACGCGTTTAGGGATATGGAACCTTAGCAATCCATCTCTTTAGGGTGCGGTGGGTGCTCCTTGACTTTGGTGTTCCCTGGCTCTGCTGCAGATGAAGGGCCAAGAGGTGGAGTGGTGTGGAATGGGGGTTGGGGGGGGGGTGGACAGCAACCCGCAAACGACGCCGCAGACGCCCCGAAGAGTTTACTCCTCCGGCGCCGGTTGACACAGCGGAAGTGGAGGAAGTAGTGATCGTGGCAATGGGGAAATGGGTGAACGATGACGTAACAGACTCTGAGGAAACACTCGGTGATGTGGAACCGGTTGTCGTAATCGCTGATAATATTAAAGACTTTATACGAGATTATTAAAAAACAAGTCTTTTTATATCAATGTTGGATTGTTTTTTATTCCTCAGAGGTTCTGGAAGACAACCTAACTCGGTCTAATATCTCTATAATGATTAAAAACACTATGCAACAATTTTGTTACATGTACATACAAAATAATTCTTAAAGTATTTATAGCAATAATGAAGTATCAATTACTCTATGTTCGATCACATCTTCAAAATATAAGTTTATTTTATCGTTTTCAGAGTCTTAATTATAAAATACATTGTTTCAAGACGTGACTTCTTTAGATCTTGTTCAATTTACAAAAGAGTAATGGTGCAAATCACACCATAAAAAATTAATTATCGGTACATTTCAAACGTTTTATAATTTCATCTTATAATTTCATTATTTTGAATTAAGTTTCCATTGGTGTCCAAGCTTCTAGAGCCAATAATTTGCTTGATTTGCTCTTGTTAAACAAATTCTACTATGATCATTACTAAACATTATTTTTACACAAATCTGCTTGAAAATATGTAATTTTTCTCAATTAACCGTTAGGTGATGATAGAACAAGACATTGTCATGAAATTCTTTTTTCCCTGCAAAATATAAAAAAATGCAAGATGGTCATCAAACATTACGTATAAATGACGATGTATTATATTAACGATTTGATATCGGTAATATTTTGATGGTTATTGTTTTAACGGTTATCCGTAATTTAGCATTTGAAAATCCAACAAAAAGACGTACGTTCTTTACTACGAAGGAAGTAAAAAAAGTTTCTCTGAAAAATATGAGAGAAACGAGCTTGACTTCTTTGTCGTGATTTTGAGTGTAATTTGTTTCAAATTATTTTAGTACTGCATTGGCTCCAGGAGGAAGTGTGTTACTCGTACGCATCTGGCGGCGCAGACGTAAAGCACAATATTAAGTTTTCGGAGGAGAGACGCCATTGCTACAAAGGTTGCGTGGTATAAGCGAGTATGCATGTTAGTCTGCGTGTGTATGTGAGAGTGCACATTGTAGAAGCGTGTGGCCATTTCTCATCAACTTACTTACTGGCCACACTAGCGCTTTCTGTCGGCCTGGGAATTAATGAGCTGGCAAACAATGGCACAGCGCTTCGCTCGGAAGTGTGTATGGTGCAACTATTGTTAGGCGAGAATAGTATAACGTTCAACTTGTTTCGTTTAAGAATTAAAACGTATTTTACTTGATTAAACCTTGTAGGAGTTAAGGATTAAAGGATTAAAGGAGTCTTGTACAATGCTCACAATAGAAAATGTGGGTCTAGGAGGAAAAATCGGTAGACTCTCAGGAGACTATATTTCTTTGCAACTACCAGCAGTTTCTCCTTAAATGTAATATGTCTACTATGTCTTCTTTATTTGCGACTATCGCTGAAACATTTTTTTTGATATAGACCAACAAACGTAAAAATTACCAAGACTGTAGTACGGAGAGAAAGTTCTTTATGATACGAAATAAAATTTTGAATCATGAATTTCATTTTTCCACTTTTGTCCAATTATGCAGCAAGTTCACTCAAAATCCGGGTCTTGAAAAAAGATAATCCAAAATGTTGTGGCCAGATTTTAGAGCTACTTCTATCTCTTAATCCCTTGCGTCAGCAAAATACTTGAGGTATCGAATACATTGGCATTCCTAGGCGCAAGTATTTTTATTGTGTTGTATCAATATAGAGTTGATAGATGTTGTTTTGAAGTAACTAAGGGGAACTTTTCTTTGATGATATAGCTTGTTCTTTTTCACTACTACCACTCGGAAATGATATGCATTATCTACATTGTAACCGGGTACAGATCGTGCCAAGTAGCATTAAGCGCGGAGAGGGGTACAAAGGCACTTATTCGCTAGCACTGCCGACTGCCCCGGTCTGCGGTAGTTTCTGTCATTTCACTACTACTTAAAGGTAATTCAGTGATTCCTTAAGCCTCCCTCTGGTGGTTAAGGGGTTAGCGTTGTTTTGTTTACCACCAAGTTATTCCCGGAGGGGTCAGAAGAAAAGAAAATGTAGCTTTTCACATTAATTTCCCAGATGTGACAATTAAAAAGCGAACCGTCCTCCTTCTATCCACGTATCACTAAACTCTTACTTTCACTAACTACTACCACTAACACCAAGTTGTTCGAAAAAACCCAGCTAACCGACCCACCTACGTTAGTACCTAGCCCTAAACGCCATATTTCCCGTTTCAAAATACTACTGTGCAAAAATGCTGCAACTGCTGGAGACGTCATCGACGATGGAGACGTCATCGACATAGCGACGCTGTGACCGCGGCTCCACCACTCTCGAAGCAATCGGGTCTTTTGGAGGAACCTATTAGCTTCTGCTCTAGTAAGGTGATACGAACTTACGAATCATATAATAAATAGTAATCTATTGTCGAAAAATAAAATAGGAAGGAACGTAGAGGAAGACATGTAAAAAATTTGCAACAATTTATTAAATTTAATATTTCCCGTCATCAGTAATTTTCTGTAATTAGTTATTTGCAAACTATTTACATATTTCCTCGAATTAAAAATATTTATTATCATATTATAAGTCTGATAAATGGTTTTGAGTAGCATCTGGGTAAATATAACACTCCTACCTATATTTATGGCAATTTACATATTCATTTCTAATTGTCCAGGTATCTTTGATGCATGAATTAGTTATGTCTTTTAATGACAATTTCAATGCAATTCTCACTCCGTAGATGAACCCGAAATGACTCAAGGCGATGAAATATTAATGCCAAGCCAACCAAAACAATAACCACTCGCAACCAATGTGCGTCACAAACGCGAAGTCAATTAAATATTCACGCCAGAGAGAACGAGCTCCAGGAATAAATGAAACATCCCGCTATGAATAGGTAATGTGTGTATAGTAGTTTCTCCACTATGTCTATTTGTGGCGAGGATTCCTCACGAATATTTAATATTATTCAAGGTTAATTCTCTTTAAAAATATCCAAATTCAAAATGTAGCCGAAGTACACAATTCTGATATTTCATTATTCTCAAGTATACAATAGTAGAAGTTCTTCACATACATTAACCCCTAAAATGTCTACGTATTTTTTTTCTTCTTTCAAGTCTCAATGGCTTAACATTCAATTAATTTTGCTGTTTCTTACGGCAAATCTTTTACCAATATTTTGACACGAAAGGATTTTTCTTAAGGATTTGCTCCTGTTTAATAAATTAATCACGCATATGACGACATGTCGGCTATATTATGCCACCATATTATCGGAAAGTTGATGCCAGTATTTACGTCATGTTAAGTCATTTCCGTTTTGCCTGTACAATGCACTTTTAATAAAAAGCAGATATTTATATCTCAGAATAAAAAGTAATATTTTAGCAATTTGTCTTTTCATCATATCTTTTGACGTATCAAAAAGAGGAATATTTCCGTTGTGTTTTTACCGGAATTATTAAATGAATGTGATAAACACAACGAATTGACAAATCCTTTTGGTAAAATTAAGGTGACTTATTCTTGACATGTCGTAATTGATCATGTTTTCAGTTTACTGCAATGTGTCCACAGTTTGCTCCGACAGGACTATACATTTTTACTTGACAGTAGAGTCCTTGTAGGGTCAGCAATCTTTTACAATTGTTGTTCATAGAGCATTCGTAGCAATTTTTTCCAACCATACTTCATTACTTTTGATGTTTCAGAACGTTTCTTACCTAAAATGTTCATTTTTGAATCCCCATTCCAACGCGTTCCCCAATGCAAAGGACAACGTAAGCCCCACCTGTAACTGCCTCGCCACGTCAACCTCACTTCCTCTCAGAAAAAGAAAAACGTAATTGGAAAGGAAAGGGTTGGTAGGGGGAGGGAGAGAGGGAAAAATGGTTTCCAAAGTAACAAGAGAGAAAGAGAAAAGGGGGAATTTCTCGACCATGTATCTCTCATATATCCCGACACCAGGCTTTTAAAATTATTGTTACGAGCTACGTGCTCTCAGACTTGGGGAGAGACGAGAGGGTCTCTTTCTATTAGATTTCATCGCCTCTTGCTTTCGTCTTGTTACAGCAACAACCACTGTGTACGAACACACTTCGTAACGTGACCTCACACACCTTCACACGTCTATTCCGTTTGCCCACACAACATCCGCGAAAAAATGATCCAGATCATTGTCTCGCTCTCTAATTCAATGTAGACCACCTACTTCTGTAGTTTCAAGTGAGTCCATGGAAAATGCAAGAATAGTCGATAGCTCGAAGAACCACTCACCTATCGAGATTCAAACCTTCCTTCCACCTCAGAAAAAATTCGTTTCAGAAATTAAGTTGATTATCAGTGCAGGTTGAAACAAGATTAAATTTTGAGGGAGAATCTATACTAATGAAAGTAAATTATTTCGAATGTCTGTTGCTTGGAAATCAGAAAAAGTAATCGATGAAAGTATTTAAAATTTCAGAGGACTTGTCTCAAATATTATTTCAATTTAAAGGTAAAGTACGGTTAATATTGATGAATTACACGATGGAAAACAATTAAAACTGACTGCTAGTCAGTAGATGTGAATCTTATTCGCATTACTGTTGACTGTGAAGCTTACTGATGTGTCCGCTAGAGTTCGATTGCGTTACGTGAGGCGGACATTCCACTGAACGTGTAATATGTGACCGAATCGTAGAAGCAAAATTATATAAAGGGCTTTCAAAAACATTGTTTTCAAGTACATAACCTAAAAGTGAAATGAAAACCCAAGAATTCAGAGGTCTTAACTAACTTTGTTTATTTCTGGCTATGTGAATTTTATTTTTGTCTAGATCTTAAAATAATTCATAATTTCGTACATTAGCATACAACATTGAAAATTGTGAGTATTTTTACAGGTTCTCTTAGTGGTATTTAATTTTTGTAATTAATAAAAGTGAATATTTTATACCACTACAGAACAGAGATATGGAAACTAACACATAAATTTAGAATATTATAGAAGAGCCTCGCTCAACGCCGGGCAAAATGAGCTAAAAAAATTAAAACTATTGACAAGTGTTTTAATACACACTGCTAGGTCAAATATGTCAATCCTCAGTACCAATTTTTCTTTGAACGTCGATGTAATTTTTCGTATTTTTGTTTAACAATGAAAAAAATATTTTTTATTATTGTGTTTTATTTGTGAATTGTTTTAAAATTTCAAATGTCCAAGAATGATTTTTCAAGATTCTTTTCAAATTTGGGGAACTAATTCCGTCACTGCTACTATTCTACATAAAAAATGTAGGATATTAAATAATTTAAAATTTTCACACTCAATTTTCATAATTCACAAGAGATAAATTACATACGATTTAATTTTTCCGTAATTTTTGGTATTACGTTGCAGGGGAAACGCGTATACAAGGAAACTTGAAGATTTAAAAGTTTAAAATTGTTTTAGATATTTTATTTCTCCATTAAATACTCTTTTTTCTATTTTTGTAAGTTTAGTAGATATATATTAATCAGTGCAGATATATATTAATCAGTAGAGTAGTAACATGCTATTGCAGAATGGTCCTTCAGTGTAACCATTAAGTCTTGTGTATACAAATTGAATGGTATAATGATGTTTATAATAATGATAATAGTAGTAATGGTAAAATGTAGGAGCGCGTATTTTATGTATTTCGAATCTAGGGTTCATTCGGTCGGTATGACGACGTGAGGTTTTCGGTGTTCTTCAGAAGTAACCCAGACAAATGTCAGTTCATTACCTCGTAGCCAGCGGCAATTCGATATGTTACCTATGAATTATCCCCCTTGAAGCACTTCGTCATGTGGAAGAACTGGTCGGATCTTAAACTTCGTCTCCAAAATAAGTAATTGTAGGGAAATGCGAATGAAGTATCTAGGATTTTTCTAGCGACCCTTTCATCAATGTAGAGCTGGGATCTAGGACATGCTCCCTGGGGTCCCAAGGGGTCAATAAATTATCTTAACGCGGTCAAAGTTTCAAAATCACTATTCTATGGAACGAAGGTATTCTTCCAACCCTGGATACTCTCATAATTCGCCTTTTTCCCCTTTTTTTTACTTCACATAACATTAACAAGTCGCTCAGGACATACTCCATTATGTCTCATCTCTGTCTCCTCGCTCTTTTTCTTCGCCCACCATTCGCGAGGGGAGTTTGCCACGTGTCTTTTCTCTCAAAGCGATTCTCACCTGTTCAAAGTCTTTTCTAAAATTGGAAAAAAAAGAAGAAAAGCCGGGGTGAAGAGGACAAGATGAAACGTACAGTCCGCATTGCATGCAATGGGCTCAGAAGTGCGCTATTTTGTTCATTGTGTACACTTGCAGGTTCGCGTAAGGCTCATGTGATGATAGAAAACAAAGGGTAGAAAAGAGGAAAGGGGGATCATGGTGAAACAATGAAAGAATGAAATTCCTCTTCAAATGTTGCATTCTTTGTAAAAATCGCCGTACATGAAATGGGAACAGAGTTTTCTTTTTTAAAAGGGAATGCACAGATAGTAAAATGTTTATTTAAAGGTAGAGGTAAACATAGCCACTTTCACGCTTATTGTTGATACAAGACTCAACACAGAAAACAATGAAAATGATGGTCTAGCAAAATAAAATATAGCAAAACCTTCTATTTTGTCGTATAATTATGAAAATAAACTATAAATTGCATAAATTAAATGATAAAAAAGAGAGGATAGAATATCAAAATTCAAAAAATAAATTGCTTTACTTCAGAGACCACTAAAAAAGTTTTTCACGGTATTAATATATTTTAAATCTCTAACATAACAGATGGGAGTGTAACTTGAAGCTCTAAGTTCTGAGTTACATTCCCGGATGAAGCTTTGCTGTTATTGCCTTGTGTTTTAATCATAAACGCTTTTCTTCCTGACGATTACTCACATTATGATCGTCAAATAATTGGTTCTATTTGGAAACAAGTAGAAAACGGTAAGATTTCCGCAGATCATAAAGCTGGAATCCCTGCAAAACTGACATAATATGCTCTAATTTGTGAGATCGGTCTTCTTATACTCCTGAGACGTGCTAAGGTGTTCGGTTTCTAGGAAATGTTAGATGAACAATGCACCGCTTCTGTGCTGCCATCCACTTCATTCAACTTCAACATTCAATTCTATTTTCAATCACTAAGCAACTCCGACGAAAGGATGTTGCAAACAATTCCTTGTGATTTATCGTATTTTAGCGGATTTGTAAAGAGCAGGAAAAACTCCGTACGTGTAAACGACTGTTTTCTCTTTTCCGACACTTTAATATTACTATAGAATTAATATACGAGAAATATTATGAGACTAAAATTAGGTTCTGAATCTAAAAACTTTATATAACATTTCTCATAAACTCACTAAATTGTTCAATTCCGTCCTTACGTTATTTAACTTGTGTTGATTTAAAATGAAATTTATGTAAGTTTTATTTTATTTCTATGTTATCCCACGTATAATTCAGTATTTCTAAATGACTCTCAAAGTACCACAGACATTCATTGAACACGTATTGCAATCCTTAAATGAAATTCTTTTCACACACTATACATAGTTCTACAACTATTAACGTCCATTATTGTGACCTAATTAAATAAATAATTAAAAACTTACGACCTTTTTTTGGACGAACAATATTTTTATTTNTTGGACGAATAATATTTTTATTTTTTGTTCACAACTTATTGAACTACGACGTGGATTTACGCCGTCGTCATGTGATCAAATAATAACAAATTATAACAATAAACATTACAACAGGACAAACGAACATGATATAAACACAAAATATGTTTGCAAAAAAGCAGAATGTTATAATATTGTATTGTATAAACCAGGTAGTTTTTCAGTGCCCGTGTGTAAATTGAAACTCCCGTGTGTGCCCTTAATAAATATCATTTCTGATATACAACGTTTGTAATAATTAACTTTTGTCAAAAATGAATGTATTTTCCAAATCCATTAAGTGATCATTATTAATGCAACAAAGTGAGGTAACTACATTTTGTTCTACTGATTTAAAATTTCTTTTGTGTTCTTGGATTCTAGTTTTTAACCCTCTTTTTGTTCGACGTACTTTACAATCTTTCCATTTTATTTTGTATTCTACATTGTTTGTATTCGTGTGATCTTTCTTATATTTCCCTTTCGTTATAAAATTATTCATATTACAAAAAAAGAAAAAAAGTCGAAGACCAGAAGGTAGACCCTACTACCCCTATGTATTTTGGGTCGCTGAAACCTATTATGACTATAATTTTTTTTATTATCCAATTTTCCCTACAGCCCCCTGGGGGGTTAAGATTTCGTTTTTCATGAAAATTTAAAATATACGTGTATTCTCAGGTATTTTGATGAATTGAAACCAAATATAACGATAAAAACCGATTTGAACTACCCAACCACCCACTTGAAACCTCCATCGAGGGATGAAATTTCGCTTCTTCTGAAAATTAAAAATATTTTCGGATATTTTGGTGCGCTGAAGCTGCATATGACGATAGAAAATGATTCCCATTACCCGCTAGCACCCTTACGATCCTTAGAGGATGGGAAATGAATTTAATACTCGTTATGATAATTGAGAATATATNGATCCTTAGAGGATGGGAAATGAATTTAATACTCGTTATGATAATTGAGAATATATGCATATTGTGAAATCAAATTTTATCGTTATGTTCGGTTTCAGCTAATTATAATACCGGAGAATATGCATACGTTTTAAATTTTAGAATAAACGAAAATTCATCCCTCGATGGAGGTTTCAAGTGGGTGGTTGGGTAGTTCAAATCAGTTTTTATCGTTATATTTGGTTTCAGTTCATCAAAATACCTGAGAATACACGTATATTTTAAAATTTCATGAAAAACGAAATCTTAACCCCCCTAGGGGTTTTAGGGGGTGCTAAGGGAAAATTGGATATTTTTTTTATAGTTTCAGAGTCCCAAAATACATAGGGGTAGTAGGATCTGCATTCTGGGTTTCGACTTTTGTTTTCTTTCTGTGTGCCTGTGTTATTTTTATATGTTGAAATCAATTTCATTTTCTCAGACGTAAGTAATCTATGAAGTGAAGGAATTATGAACTTGTTACAAGGAAACACTGCATAAATCATATTTTGTGGAGGTTGCGTTAGTTGTTGCCTGTTTTGAAGGTGATACAATATTTTCTTAATAGTTTTATAAACAAATTCTATGAGATAGTAATTAGGGGAAAGTATGTTACGTACTATTTGTAAATTTTCCCTCCGATGTTTTTCATCCGAAAGTACTATAGCTTTTTTCTACTAAGTTATAAATCGTAGCCCTCTTTTGAGATAAAGTATTCTCTGAGTAAAAATTTGACACACGATCTGAATAAGTGTCCTTTCTGTACCAATTAAATGATAGTTTAGTGTCCTCACGATTAATTAATTCATCAAGAATATTTAGTTTATCAGTACTATTTTCAATTTATAATGTGAATTTTATCCCAGGGTGGTAAATATAAAATGTAACTAAAATGTTTTATATTTCATATTCTGGCACTATACAAAATATATCATCAACATATCTGGCATAAAGAACTGGTCTAAAATTTAGTTTCTCAAGACAAACTTTCTCTAAATCACGTAATAGAAATTCTAACATAATAGGGCACATAAGACTTTCCATGGGACATCCCTCGGCCTGATGATAAATTTTTGATTAAATGTAAAATATGTAGACTGCAATAATAATCGAAAGTAAATTTTCATCTCAGTTTCTGGAATTTCGCAATGATTTTGAATATTTGCCCAACGTAACAATATTCCATTTATACATAACTCATTAGGAAGACAAGTAAACGATGATAAAACGTCTAATGAAATTAATTTCATAGAACTATAAAGAGTAGTATTTCTATATTTGTTGATGATATCTAAACTATTAATTACAGAATGATTAGCCTCATTTAATCCATTCCTAGGTATATTTAAGATAAATTTAGAAAATATTTTTAATGGGCTATCCTGGGAAGATTTTATTATTCTATTTGGGACATTAGGATTGTGTATCTTTGATAAAACTTAAGCCACAGAAAAATTACTTGAGATAGAATATAAACTATTATGTTTTTTATCCATGTACACTACTGATAACATAAAAGGGCCCATTTATTTTTCTAAGTCCCACGCTCTGACCAGTTTTGGATCTGTTAGGTTTGCAACGCCTCTCTCCTCTTGCTTCCCCTTTGACAGGTGAAGTTTCGTTCGACCAATCGTAGGTCTATTTGAAACGGCGCCCATATTTGGAAGACTAATAGTACCGCTGGTAAATCGTAACGAGATAAAATGTTTCATTACACCGCTATT
>NNCF01126211.1:146672-179460 GCA_002313205.1 Laupala kohalensis
GTTATAAATAATATAAAACTACTTAAGGAACAAATAAATTACATCTTCTAGTGACATATTTATCCACGATATAACAATTTGGTAGTAATCGTGCAACCTAAAAAAATAATCAGAGATAATTCAATAATATGAAAACCTCGTTTCAGATATAAATAAATAAAAAAAGACAAATGTGTATAATAAAAAAATACAAAATATTTCTTTAATAGCGGTGTAATGAAACATTTTATCTCGTTACGATTTACCAGCGGTACTATTAGTCTTCCAAATATGGGCGCCGCTTCAAATAGACCTACGATTGGTCGANGAGGAGAGAGGCGTTGCAAACCTAACAGATCCAAAACTGGTCAGAGCGTGGGACTTAGAAAAATAAATGGGCCCTTTTATGTTATCAGTAGTGTACTTATTTAATTTCCATCGTCTAAGTAAGGATTGTAAATTTCTTAATTTTCCATTAATTAGATTTTTTTAATAGATCATATGTAGAGCTATCTTGTAACATGGATTAAATTTTTGCAATGTGTTCATTATGCATTCATATTAAAAAGACGTTATTCTCCTGTAAATATGTTTTCACGAAATTTCTATGGAACAACAACTCTTTCACAATACCTGGTTTTGTCTGTCATTTCTTCTTTTTTGTTGCGCCATTACATATACATAGGTCTATGAAATATGTATTGTATGTTACAGACAATGTAGGAAATCAGGCATTATACACAGTGCCTAGGTAATATGAACACTGCCTGAAACCATTAGATAAAGAAATAATTTTTATTTCCAACATTACCTAGGCATTGTTAACAATACCTAACGTATAACAGGCAAAGTAAGTATGATGGATTTTAGCTAATACATCGCTTCTTATTCTGGACTTGACTTACAGCTATAGCATTACTACAACGTGCAGTAATTATTTGAAAACCTTGAATTCTTAGTGTTCACGGGGTAAATACGCTTCGGTGTTTCTTCGTTAGTCTTCTTCATTGGGAAATTCCAGTGCTCACCACTCACCTCCACCAGATTCTCATTTCTGGTCGAAGTGAAATTTTTGCAGATATGCGCTCTTTGTTTTGTGCTTTTATAAAAGATAAGAACTGACTTAAAATCGTAAAATTTAGACGAATATTTTAGATTTTACAACCTTGTTTAATAAATTGCGCCGCAGCCTCTTTTCTTTGGATAATTATTAATAAGAAACAAAATTGTAACTGATAATATAGGTTGATAAGATGCGAAGTCAATAACTTCCATCAGTTTCGTGCGATGCTATCCGTCGTACTTCACTATTTTTCGATTCTCATCTTGATAATCAGTACTTCAGCAATCTCATAAATACAACAAGTATTAATACAATACGTGAAGGAATATACAATCATTCTCCCTCAGTAGATCAACTAAATGGTACCATAAACATCTATTGTCATAGAAACCACACATATCTACAAAGTTTCACAAATTTCACCTGATCTGAAACTTGGAAGAGATCTAAAAATGAACTACAAATTTTGAAACGGTGGGACAACATGCATACGAACGTTTGAAGTTTCGTGAAATACAAGCTTGTAAAACCTGTGTACTCAACACCTTTCATTTCAATACAGTAATTAATATCAGAAAATTATTAAACTATTATTGGGAATATTTTGTGATATTAAATATTGTTTCCACTGAATGACATTTCGGAGATACGTGTTTATTCGTGAAAATATAGAGAATAAGCTGAGAAATTAGAGAAATTAAAATCTTGCTTTATTTTAAGCTAGAATATTTTTATTTTACTATCTTTTCCTATCTTCCGTAAGGCACTGTTAACAATAATAAGCACTAATGAGTAGGCGAAGTGGGAAATGCGATGAATAATTCCTACTTTGCCTAANTAGGCAAAGTGGGAAATGCGATGAATAATTCCTACTTTGCCTAACGGCTTTAGGCTTTGTTCATATTTTAGGAATTGTTCACAATGCCTAAATTTCCTATATAACCGGTAACATATAAAATACATTTTCTAATAATGTGGGAAAATAAAAGTGGAAACAAGATAGAAATAGAAATCAAGTGACTCAATAACAAGTGTTGCACATCTAGAGTGCAGTTTATTTCTCGTGTAAATTGAGTCTTTTCTGTAAAAAATATTTAAAAAATTTAAACCAAGTTCAAAATTCACCTTACTACTACAAAAAATACCATACAGAAAGTCTTTTGAAGGGGTGTACAATTGAATTTGAAATAAAAACCAAGAGTTTTAGAATTAAATACTTTTGGATTTTTCATTCTCTTGTTGTCAATATACAATGTTAGAATGCAGTTGCCGATTCCGATAAAATCAATGTTGTGAGGCATTAACTTATCCATTAATTGATTCTTTTCTTGAACTAATAGTTGTTCGTCTAATACTTATATACCTATATAATTTGTTGCTTTGTTTACGTTGAAAGACCGAGTTCTGAAAAAGCAGTCTTCTCAGGTAGTTCGTAACCGTTCGCACAGAAAACATAGATCTTACTTCTCGTGACCACCGGTCACCATCAGACATAACCCAACCGGCATCGAACCCAGTCCATCGGTACAAACCAATTCCCACAGCCCGGAACATTCTATTTAAGGACACGCAATTTGCGCGAGGGCCATGGGGCGTTATTCAAATGCCTCGTCCACCCGCCCGCACCCACGTGCGTCGTATCGTATATGCATGAAACCAGACTCCACAACGGATCGGCAATCGCTAAATGCGAACTCCTCGCAACCATTACATCAGCGATCCATAATCAACACCCCAATCGAATGCTTCGTGAGCGCACCCAGTCTCTGCGTTTCCGATTCAACGCGGACGAGTAAACAAGCGAAACGCGTTGCTATTGTACACTCTGTGCAGCGGTCAAATTATGGACGGGTAGTGTAGAGGAAGGAATTTTTTTTATGTTACGTGCACCAAGGTTTGTGTAGTGAGCCATCGCTGTTTCCTTTTTATTAAATTTGCGTAGAGATTCAGATTACTATTGCGGAACCGTATCCACCAAAACATTGGACAGGATATGGGGTATTCCTTCTATGCCAATCAATTATTATGTACACAGATACTTATGTATTCTACTACTTTGTATCACATTCTAATTGGATTCTTATCAATAAATTCTCAACCTCTGTCGTTATCCTTAGTAAATTTCATCACTATTTAGGTGTTGGCAAACGTTGTTGACGTAAATTATATTTGCAAATCCTAATTCTACATAGAGAAGGGGAATTGTGGGGTATCTTTTCAAAAAAATTCTTCGGTAAAACAATAGAAACAATGTTGAGAAAAGAATATTTTCTTTTCACCTCATCTTCTCTTATGTTAAAAATAATGTGGAGTGACGAGTTTTGCAATGAGATAGTACATTTTATCAAGAATTCTTCAATGACACACCTTTTGCTTCATAATAGGCGAAATAAGAGAAGTTGTAGCCTGGTCCAAATGGTTTATTTCACCAAAAACAGATTTGAGTTGGGACTGAANGATAGTACGTTTTATCAAGAATTCTTCAATGACACACCTTTTGCTTCATAATAGGCGAAATAAGAGAAGTTGTAGCCTGGTCCAAATGGTTTATTTCACCAAAAACAGATTTGAGTTGGGACTGAAGATGCTCTAACTCCCACGTTCTCGTAGCTTGTAGAGGAATCACTGAAGATGAATTAAAATCGTTGAAAACTCTTTTGGGTAAGAAAAACCATTTGATCCAGACTACAATTTCTTATTTCGTCTATTTTCACTTCATCCAATTATTTCACCAGGGATATAATTAATTTCTTACATATTACACCGTCACAGTAGTGTCTCCTGAATTTGAGATCAAATTCTGTCAAAAAANATTCTGCCAAAAAAGCGTCTTTTAGGTTTTGCGGATCACGATACTCAACTACCTCTGTTTTTTCCTAAAAGTTTACAAAACAAAAGTTTTGAGAGAATTAATTTGTAAGACCGTACATTTTATCTAAGTTATGATTGTGACTAATGCACATTTAAGGGTGAAAAAAATGTGACAGAAACTACGTCTTTTTGAGCCGGAACCGGGGGTAGATTAACAAAATAAGTGTATAAAAATGAAAAAAAATCTAAATTATAACCATCTATTAAGAGAACGAATCGAAATTAATATTAGTTTATTTACTGAACACATTTCTTTCGAAGTATCGAAGTATATATGTGGTTAAACGTTATACGAAGGTAACGCTTAACTGAGACTCCGATATCTTTGGGAGGTTTGTGTGTTTCAGTAAGGTCGTATTTCTAATAGCGAAGTCGTGGTATCATTGGATAATTGTAACCATACACCACAAGCCCAGATGTGGTGTGGGTATTTTTGGTAGAAGCGGGATTCACATAAATATCACAATTCCTACGGTAGTTTACCGCTGCCACCAGCCCAGTTTCCCGGGCAATTAAACACGCGTAATAACGATGGTTAATGATTTAATACAATTTAAATAGAAATCTGAGTATTTACAAACTTACATAAAATCTCAAAATCATCAATACAAACATAAATCTGTCATTACACACTTAATGCTATCAGAAAGCATTAATTACACATAAATAAATTGAGTTGAAGATAACAAATGCGGAAAACCTCTCTAGCTTATCTGAATCTCCAAAATTATAAGTGCTTTCGAATAAACAAATTGTTACAAGTTACGTCATTCACAACTAGCAGTAAGTGCGTCTAGATTACTGCTGTAGTGTCTTACTAGTCTTGACGACCGTTTAATAGCCAGGTCACATCTTAAGTAACCTGCGGACTTGATCACACAGTCAAGTCCTCGAGGATCCTCAATCCTTCCAATATATACAGAAGAGGAAGTCACGTGACCAGCAAGTAACCACACCTTCGCTGCCACCGTACAATCCAACACCTTGTTCGCCCATCAGCCGTTCGGGGAACGCAGGTCTGCCATTGTCTCTGCATTTGGCGAAAATACTCCATTCGTAAAATATTAACATTCTTTCTTTAGGGATTTTACCGGTCTCACCTCGGTACACATGGCGAGCAAGTCCCTCTCACAGAAATAGCATAATACAGCTTACATTCCTCAAGGTGTCTCGCCCCGGTCATATATGACGAACAAATGTACTTTCACAGAAATATTATAAGACAAAGGGAGAGGCACGCGCTGATCACACACTTCGACCGGTATTCTTCGAGGGCACTCTCCTTCCCGGAAAACGCATTGGAATGATCCACACAATGAATGGAAAGGCTTAGTGGCGGTCACGTTTCCTAATCAGCGGCATCCGGCTAAGCTTCTCAATGACGCTCCCACTTCAGCGAAAGGCGTAAAAATAACAATTCGCAAATGGGTACAATATCTTGGTTCTGATGTTACAATAATAATTGGGATTACGTTACTTACAGGGAAGATTTGTTTCTAAACTCCACCATCAGACGATTTCGAAATCACTTTCGTTCGTGTCACATCATTATTACAACGAGACCTAATGCGATTGTCGAAGCAGCGGTGTTAGTTTAAGGGTTAGCACGTCACCACATTGAAACGATAAACATATTTTTTAAACCGTATCGCATTGACAATGCTTTTTATATTTGACAAAATATTGATTGCAGTCTGAAATATATAAATAGGTTTGAATCGCGTATAAGGGAATCGAGAATAGGGAAAGGGAAGAACGTGCTGTGAGCTGTATTAAAATGATTGTTAATGCAATTTACGTGTCTTTAATTATTAGGTTTAGGCTGTCAAGGTTCCGTGTCAGTGTTTGTAAAAAGAATCATATTGGTTTGTCTCCTCATCGTTCAAAAGTAATTCTGAGAGATCAACTCATTCATGTACGAATTTTGTATTGAATGATACACAAGGAACAAGACCTTTGAGAGATGATGCACATTGAATCATTCAATGTACATTGAATCATGGAATCAAGTCATTAAATTTAATATATTATTCGTGTAGATTAAGGTTTTTATGTTTCAAAATCGATGCCATTTGATGGATTTTCATCAAACTTGATGAAATTGATTATAACTGGCTATAAGACCCAATAAGCTAAGTTAATTTTTTAGCCGTCACTCTGAAACGAAAATTCACCCGTTTCTTCGGGAGAGCTCTATGTCACTTAGGTACAACTTGTCGTTCACTGAGCGTCTCCAAGGTAGGAGCGTAAGACTAAGACATGCTCTTTTTACGGTCTTACCAAAATATAATTTTATCCAAGATATTATTTTTATTAAGCTTCGTTAAATTGTGTTAAGTTGTCGGAAAGAGACTCAAGTAAGCTCACGGGTGATCCTTCACTAATGTAGAATTGACTCGCTGGTGAATTAAGTTAGTATAAAAATAAAAGAATGGAATAAGTGTTCTTAAATAATTTTATTTTATATTACGTTTATCAAATATAAAATTAATACGACACACATGTTTTTTACCAATACCAACATAATTTCAGTAATGATTTATTCAACAATTACAATATTTATTAATTCACACATCCATAATTCACCATAACTTTTGTTTCACCATATTTCCAACATTATACGGAAACAAATAATTTTTTCTCACTTTTTCTATGTCTCTCTTACAATACCACTTTGACACTCGTTCGTCCCCCTTTTTGTCATGTATTATTATTTCGTTTTAGATGTATCGCGTATCATGTACATTCTACTGGCGATTTCTATACCGGTACGACATTTTCTTACCCTCCCCTCCCTTCCCCGCGAGACATTTATGTCACACGTCAATTCTTTTCGAAACGAACGTACATCACGTCGCGCAGTTGTCCTCACCCTCAGTTCAAGATCCGCTGTCATTCGCAATGGACCCATCCTCACCCAGCCACTGCTCCTCATCAATGCCAGACGCAAGATGAGGCAACCAGGGTATTATTCCAATTAATGCGTGGAGGAGAGCATATTAATAGGTTCGTGCGAGAGAGGAGGAAGGCCCTCGCCGTAGTCGCGTTGCAATAACGACCTCATCGGTGCACTCGCCCTCGAAGCAAGAAGTGGAGTCGTGCTGCTGCTGCTGTACCTGACTGCGCTGTGACTTACTGCCGTTTGCTGCTGCTCTCTTGCTTAGTAGCAGAGCTCCTCTTGCTACAGCGGCGAAGAAACCACAAATGTCGCGAACGGCGCGGCGAACAGTGTACGATGTGTATAGAGTGACGGGCGAAAATTTCATTTTCAACAATTTTTATTCACTTGCAGGGAAGAACAAGAGAAATTTTAGTGCCATTTTACGTTTATTATTATTATTTTAAAAAAACATATACCAAATAACAAACTTTTATTATCTCTAGGTGCTATTACATGTTATTGTTCAATATTTTGATATTATTGTATCAACTCTCTGCACTCAGTTGTGGTTTTACCCTTAGATCTCTATTTCGGACTTCGTCCCAACCAGGATTCGAGCGTTGGTATCTCCCTGGTATCGACAAATGGAAGTCCCTGTTAATCGCAATCCAATGCTTTACTTATTGGACAAACTTCGGGTGTTTTCCATTTTTAACTTGGTATAGTGGACTCGGGTATAAATAATATCGTGATTCTGCACAACACTGAGTCGTGAGATATACGGTGAATCAATGTTTAATATAATTTGCGTGCTCTAAACACAATAAAATTGCGTCTTTGTCGTTTTGTAGTATTGATGTAACGCGATTTTTGATAATGAAACCTGATCTTCCTCCTAACTTCGTGAAATGTGAGAGGGAAGTGAGATAGAGATTCGATGCGTTGTCTGGAAATGTGAGGTGGTGAACCGATATTGGCCTGGTGTAGATGAGGAAAATCCTAAATGAAAACATTACCTGGTCGACCAAATGGGGAATCGATCACCTGAATCCCCGCTTGTCAGCACGTTCGAGTGAAAATTTCCCCCTACGATATATCCTCTGATGGGACAGCTCTTCGTGGATTGAATTGGTAAGGTTAAATTAAAATTCACATTTTACACGAAAAGTAACTGGAAATGGAGCAACCAGAAGAACCACGCGAGTAAAAGAACCAGAGAAACATCATTTTCTCCGAAATGACATCTTAGAGTTTGGTAGCAAATGAAATGATGCTTGCATTATATTGTCCTTTGACCGAAAGAAACGCAAACAACAATTCGTAGATTGTTAAACTAATAACAAGAGGGATTCGTGGTATAATTTCCACCGAGCTTGTCGCATTATGGATAATCTTGATAATTATATTATAAATATTTCAGCAAAATGCTCATTAATTTACGATTTCTTTACTCTTGAATTTGTTCAAAGGGAAGTTCAATCTACTAATTGTAATGTATAAGTAAATTTTATTCCGCTATCTTCCTTTATTAATTTTCATTCATTATTAATTGAAAGTGTCTTATAATTTGAGTATAAGAGAATGCTTAAATCTTTCTACGCCTCCAAATAACATAATATTTTCAATATTATTATATTTATTCACACTGAATAACCCTGGCTTAGAAATGTCTCTGTGTATAAACTATCGCTTTGCAATGTTTTTATCACTTATGTCTAATGATAATTTAGTTCTCGAAGGACTCACTCTCGAGATAGTTTGATGAAATGCTTGTGAATGTTTTGTCCAAGTTTCCTTCCGCATTTGCCCACTGTGCGACCAAGGTGGTTGAAGCAGTCGAATGGAAAGCGAAGGGCAAAGGCGAAGGGCGGGTCCAGAACCTGTTTCCCTGCGTCGTAGACGAGAGGAATCGCGACCATAAATAGGGCGAAGGGAGAGAGACCCCGACAGCATCCAGCCGTGAGATTGCAAAAGGGCGACTTAGCTCTAGGGCAGGAGGGGGTGGAGGTGAACTTCGCCAACCGTTAGTTGCACCCTAGGTACAAGTACTGCAGGCAATGATTGTTGCTTCCGTCGAGGGGTTCAGAGGTTGACAACTCTAGGTAAACTGGCTCATAGATGAGAATGGATAAGTAGCACTTCCAGCTCTTTATGCATGAACTCATAAACCTGTTGTCCCGATCCCACTTTCCTCAGTATTTCCTCAACGACTTCTATTATTCTGATCAGCTTTACTCATTTTACCTTCTGAAAGTTTCCAGAGCCTTTCTGGTGATGTACTTATACATCTGGTTATAAAACCTAATACATAAGACAAATTTTGATTTCAACAATCCAAATCTCACACAACAACAACTTACAATACGATGCAACCCTTAATAATCTGGATGTGTCACGATATTCTCAGATATCAACAATTGTGCTGCCTGTTTTTTTACCTCAATAAATCATCCATATCAAATTTCGATTATAAGGGATTTCCAAGCCAAGACACTTTCCCATAAAAACGTGCTCAGCCATTAGTTAAACTATCGCATAGAGGTTTTAAAGAATGCCTTTGTGTTCTACGTTGGGTACAACTATGCAATTTCTTAGCTTCGGCTCAAGGAGGATGAAATGTGTCCTGGATTACCCTCCAGTCAATTTTACTCCCGACTGATTAAAAGAATTATTTTACTGGTGACAGAGCAGTTATGGTCCTGATCGGGCACACTACACGCTTGTTTCAGAAGATGGATATTCTGAATTACAAAAAAAGGTCCGTGTGGCAAGAGACGGGAAACAATTAAATTTTGAAAATGATGCCGGAAAGCGAGTAAACATAAAATGGTACCCTCCTTTGGCCATACGACAGGGTGTTCGTCTGGCTGAATAGACACGGAAAACTATGGACTGATGAGGCCTCATATAAAATCCAATGATTTCAAGGAGATTTGAACCCCCTATTGTTTAAGCAACTACTCAGAGCCCTACCCCCTGTACTCTTCAATAATACCATATAAATGGTTTGTAAGAAAATAGTTGCAAGAAACATAAAATATATTTATCGTCAACACTTCTTTTACATAAAAAGTGATAATCACTATATCACAAACTCATTCATGGAAGTTGATTCGAAAAGGATAGAAAATATAATGCAATGGCGAAAGACAATGATCCTAGACAATTTCCCCATCCTGGCCCGGATTTTCCTTCCGGTAGAGGCGGATTTCTTATACACGTTCTCTAGGTTTTGTCTAGGAGCGCGTCTATTGAAACAATAAGTCGTGAATTTAGTTTTATTTCAATTCTTATGATTTTTAAACACTTCACTCAGAACAATCTATAGTTCGATAGTAATTTGTACATGTACATTTTTTGCGTTAAATTACAAACATATTGACATTCTATTAGTATTATAACTCGCAGCTAACTTTTGCTGAAATTTTTGAATCCGCCTCTGCCTTAGGGCCCTTGATCGGAATTGATGGGATGGTCCCTTGCTTGCTTCCGGAGAGTAAATTAGTTTATTGTCCTCCACGTGGTCATACGCAGTTTGTACNTTATTATTAATAGCGAATTAGAAGTGGAAGCATGTAGTTAGAGATAACATGGAAAGACATAAACTATTTCTTATAGCTGCTTCTTTTCGGAGGAGGAAGTCAGTCCCTAATGTCTTAGGTTTTGAAGAGAAAAGAAAAGAAGAAAAGCTATTTATTAGAAGATACCACTTCCAAACCTATTTGTATTATGAAGTAGTATATGGTAAAATGATCAAGTTAATATTAATGAGAACATGTTAGTAAATGTGCTTTCATTTCTTCTTACTAATGATTTTCAAGAATGTCACTTCTCTGTTGTTATGTGCAATAAGCTCCCAACACTGATATAATCATGTATCAAATTGTAATATATAATAATTGTGTAGTGTCATATAATTTTGTTGTATCATATAGCTTTGTTGATATCGATTTATTGAAATAAATCTACCAATATTTTCTCTATATTAGAGATAAAAGTTCAGTTATAAAGATGAAAATTAAATTCATATACTATTAGTGACAAACGCATTACACTGAAGCAGTTTTCTGTATTTTACTTAGTTTGTGCATTCTAATTTAATATATAAAAACTGATTTAGTTTGTAAACTTCATTTCTCAATCTGTATTATTAGGATTGCATTATGGACTTTGTAAAGTTGGGGACTTATGAAGTGCCAAGTCACATAAAATTATATTAATTCACAATGAATTGTTGACTAGTACATGTGCATTTTTATAGATAAATCATAAAATATTTGAAAACTTTAATGAACTTTGTATTTCACATCATATTACTGCACAAAAGGTCATTCACAAAAAGGTTATTCGGTGCAAAATAATAAAATTATCACGCTCCTTTCTGTTAGTGCAATAGGAGATATAATAGCTGTCTTATGATCCAATATAGAGCAATTTCCTGCTGTCTAGCTCCTCACGAAAGCAAGGAGAATTTTCCCTCGTTTATTAAAGCCTCACTTAAAATTCGAATCTGCCATGGCCTTTCCTCAGCAAACGAGTTAAGTCTGAACGAAGATTGAGCAGAGAGAGAGAGAGAGAGAGAGAAAGGGTAGAGTAATTTTATTCTCCAAAAGATTCAGATTTCGCGAGTTTAACCGTAGTGTCGAGGAGAAGTCAAAAAGAGTGTTTTCATTTTCATTGAAATATTTTGCGCAGAAATCATTGCCATAGACATCCCAAATCTTGTATATCCATTTTGCTTCTCAAGATTTCCTCCGTTTAGCACGAGATAAATGATAAATGTTGATTTTTTCTAAACAAAACACTTTGATATATTTTATTAAAACTCATTAGTTGTAATTTAGGGGGGGGGATACTCTTAGGGATCAGGCATGATCGTATTTCTGTAAAAAGTAGTTTTCGTACCTTTTAAGGTAAAAACTGTCATATGCCCTTTTTAGTGGAATCTGTATATTTTCTTCTACTCATCCACTAATGTCTCCGTCCGAGAACATAGGTAAAATAAAACAATTAGTCACACTTACAGATATCTTTTGGATGATTCAAAGTTGCTGCAATACAACTACAAAGGAAAATGCGCAGAGAAATTTAAGCTGCGAAAGTAACTTAAGGTTATTGAATGTGACTCTCGTACCTGTAGTCAGGAANTAAATTTAAGCTGCGAAAGTAACTTAAGGTTATTGAATGTGACTCTCGTACCTGTAGTCAGGAAAGTTTTAGTAGAAACGTTCCTCAAATTTCATAGTATAATTCTACTATTAACGTCCATTAAATATTCAAGATAAATAAATAAATAAATAGATTACTACTTACGACCTAGCTATGTAGGTCCAACAAAGAGAGGGTTAAACACAAGAATACAGGAGCATAAACTAAATTTAAAATCAGTTGAAAAAGTATAGTAACCTCACAGTCTCTTAATAACGATCACTTAATGGATTGAGATAAGACACTAATATTAGACAAAGAGGTTAATTATAACAAACGTTTGATATCTGAAATGATATTTATAAAATTACAAATGGGAGTTTGAATTAACGATCTGAGAGAGAAAACTATATAATATTTACAATGCATTTTTATAACATGTTTGTGACACTTTTATAACATTTATGCTTTTTTGTAAACATACCTTGAGTTTATATTTTTATTAATATCTCGTTCAATTGTTCCGTTGCAATGTTTGTGTTTTTTGCTACAATTTGTTACATGTGACAACGACTCAAACCACAAGTCGGAAGTGTGAGTATTTAAAAAGCACAACATGTGTCATCGTCCATAAAAAGAGGTTGTAAATTGTAACTTATTTATTCATTAGAAAATATGTTCGTTGAGAACGAGAGCGCGTTGGTTTGGCCTCAGCGATACCTTTTATCCAAAACTAGCGTGGGAAACGAAAATCTTCACTTTACGCATGTAACATGACTGGAAAGCAAAAGAACAGAAAGAATAAATACTCCTTTAATTTAGATTCTTTTCATCTGCAATCGATTTAATTTCTTAAAACGAACTTATGAATATGAACTTTTCCAAAAAGCTTATTGAATGGGAAAACGTTTCAAAGGCATGTGTATTGGTACTAAATGTGATCATGTTTTAATTCAAAGGAACGGAATATATCCACCTACTACATTTCAAACAAAACGCCCCAAAGCTGTGTACGACGTCGTTCATACAAAATTTTCATATAAACCTTTTCATACAAAATGCACATTTAAATAAATCGGCGATAGAATTTTGACAGACTAATAGCTTTTACGTTCATATGTAACATACACTAGATGGAGTGAGGGACTTGTATTATGAAAACGATTATCACTGATGTAATGAGCATTGTGAATTGAAATGTGATCATTTTTACTCGCAAGAGAAGGATTGAAAATGAATAGTGATGGCGAAAAAGTTATAAATATCAAAACACGGTATTTATTCGAAAACAAATGTGTATGGTGTGTATTTTAATTTTACTTCACATCATTTTTTCAATTAAAAAAATAATAACGCGAAAAATTTATTTTATTTCACTTCAATACTCTCTGAATAATGAGATTCTTATTTACTTATTTCATGTCTTTTGGTGAAGATCAGGACATGATACCTGCTGTTCCACCTAACCATTATTTGGTTGAGGAAACTGGGAAGGTGATAGGTTGGTTATGGCACCGTACAGATATAGGTGAGGGAAACACCAAATGAAAACCTCACTCAGTTCGGGGAAGCTCTTCCGCTCAGCGGACATGCTACCACTACACCACCGCTGACAGTAAACCATAACTCTTCCAAAAGCGTTAGCAAATTGGAAATGTTGAAGTCTGAACTTCTGCTCCATAAAATGCACAGAGTGATAACAAATATCTTTTATTGTAATGACTTTCACAAAGTCAACGACTATTGGAACTTGATACTCCTACAAGAACTAGATATAAATGAGATAGAAAGGAACCTGTGGTACAGTAGGTCGAATTATTGCTCAATTTCATTTAATAAGGAGGTAGGAAATATTAGTTAGCGTTACACTATGAAGGGTCTATATTAGTAAGGGATTCTATACTGAGTTTTGCTTGTTCGTGGAGGAAGTAATTATGAAGGTCCAAGGAAAACGTGAGAACAATTCAGAGAAAAAACAGAAATCTGTGCAAACATCGCAACGGCTTTTACTGAAAGATTTTTGGTTTACTCAACCTTTTATTGGCTAATTGTTAAAAGAATCTTATGCCAACGATTTATTGATTGTTTTGATTTGAAAAAATATTTCAGCTGCTATTATGGTAATTGTTTTCTTCAAGGAAATTCTAATCATCGCTGAGAGACTCTAAATTTTAATCAATTTACATATTTAATTCGATAATTTTGTAAGTAGGTAACAAGATTAATGTGCTGATATTAGGTCGTTAAGAAATGCATTTAATTCCGTAGTTTTCATCCGTAAGTATGGAAATCTGTGATAAGAATAACGAGACCAGTCTGAAATATGAGAGCACATGGACACATGGTCTTCGTTTCATGTCAGTGAATTGTCTTTTACGATCTTTGTTGGTTAATATTGTAATACGACAGAGAATTCATCGTAGCGTCCACTACGTTTCCTTTACAATTGACAAGCAAATTGCGAATACCTCTCGAAGCTTAGAATACACATGCGTCGTCTTCTTCATTGAGAATCGTAACCGAGGCAACCGACTAAATGTTTTCGGTTTCAAACAGCTTCTACTGAAAACGGGCTTTGTTCGCGGATGAAAAGCGTACAGTAGCTCTTACTACAAAGGTCACGTATTTCACATTAAATACGCTTTTTGTACCATAAAAAGGATTTTGTGGAGTATTATGAATGCACATTCATTCAAAACGTGTTTTTTCTAATGATTTTGAATTTCAGTGTTTAGCCAGACAGAACAAAAGAGTATAAATTTGAAAGCATGGGTACTCTCAAACCTTCTGTATCTCGATACGAAAATATGGTTTTTAAAACGATGAAATAGGATGTATTATATAGAGTTCTTTATAAATTCATTATAATTTTAAATGTCATTCTCATCGTAATGGAGGATGGAGTTTAATCAAATAATCAGAACGACATGAAAACAAAAAATAATTTTATTGAATAATAAAAAAAATCGTAAGTGCATGAGGTGAGAAAATAGTAAAAAAAAAGTCTGTAAAGTAGTAATATAAAACTTACTTACAGATCTCGTACGACGACAAACAATACTGGTACTGAACTTACCTGAAAAAGAAAAACACACATAAGTATATGTTGTAAACAAAATATTATTCAGAATAACACAAACAGATAAACTGAATTCAATTCAATGCAGAAGCAAATGAAGCTAACCCCTCTAGTAGCACAGGTGGTAGCGTCCTCGCTCCTCATCAAGTTCAATTCCCGGCGGGGCCAGAAATTTTGTTTCTAATGTCCCTGTTCATAAAATAGCTGTGACTACTGAAAAGCGAACCCTCCTTCCTCTATGTTGATAAGCAACAACACGCTACATTTCCCATTTACAAATACTACAATACAAATATAAAGGAATGTTATGAAATTTTCACTTGGAGTTCTATCATATTCATCATTGTTCGTAATTATAATAAAATCTAGCTATTGACTTCGTTCTAGTCGTTCATGATTACAACACGATAAGACACTCCGACAAAATAAACTATTTGCTACTAACTTCTTTCATTTTCGTATCGCAGATCTATTGCAGTAGAGCTCCCTTACGCCCGTTTGTTTTAAGGAAGAATATATTAGCGTCGTCCAGTTTGGAAAAACTCTAATTTGATCTCTTAGACTGCCACGTCTTCAGACATCCCTCAGCGTCATTTCATTGTCTAAATCGTTCAATTAGGAGATCTGAATTTAACAGCTACAGGTCGTAAGACACGTGTATGGCTTTCGGGGGGGCAGGACAAAGAACCTGTTGTCGGGTGTCTAATTAGAAAGAGAGCAGCTATTGGACAATATAGCATTGTGAGGGCGACTGGAAGGACCGGCTCTTTCTTCTGGTAGCTTCGATGCTCAATTAGGTCGGGCTTAGCGGGAATACTGATAGCAGCCTAGCATTCGAGAGGCTGTCGAAAGGAAACGTCCTCTTTTTACAAAAAGGTTCTTTCAACGTGAGACGTCACTCGTTTGTGTGGAAACAATCCCAGTGTTGATTTTGGAGCAAAACAACACTCGACTGTCGGAAGGAAACAAAGCCACTTTCAGTTCCATTACCCTCTCCTTAATCTATTGTCTACGGCGTTTCTTAAGCTTTTTATGAAAGAAATGTCCTAATTACAAATTCAAATGAAACAGAGAATGACTACAAAAAAAATCACTATTTCACCTTGAGTCAAAGTAATAATTGTTATCATATACATTTTTTGGATACGTGAATAAATAGAGGGGAATTTTTGAATGGGGCAATAAAAGTAACTTCTAAAATCATTATTTTGTGAAAAGTAGAAGTTAAGATTTCATTAAGTATTAACAAAGAACAAACCCAAAAAGCAAACGAAATTGAAGTAGCTTGAATTTCGAAATGAAATTCACCGAAAAAAACTGAAAATTCACCTTGAAAACATCATCCATCTTCTTAAAAATATTTATATAATGTTCTGTTCATTCAATCAATGTATAACGGGTAAATTATATAGTTATATTAGCTCTTGTGGGTATAAAGAAGTTTGTTGTAACATTAAGAAATAGTACTAATCCATATCAATCAAAATGTTTTCAGCATTTGATGGATAAAGTTAAGAAGAATTACCAAGTTATTTAGGGATTGGTGTCTCCTAAAAATATTACTCACAAAAAATAACAATAATTGAATCATCATGATGAATAAAACTGAAAATATTTTTTATCGAAAACACGTAGTGGAAGATGTCCAATACACGAAACCCACCTCCACATAATACGCTAATCATTATTGGTGTTGAAGAAAATCAGGAGATGAAAAGGTTTGGTGCAATATTACTATACCAATCTACATAAGACATATTTGAAGTGGGTTAAAAAAAATTCAAGTGCGTTTGTGCAACAGTGATGCCAACACTATTGTTTATACATGGAACGAGAATTTTCGTATTAACATAATTCTTATTTACTTACCGTAGTAACGAAACAAATTACGTTATGAAATTCAAAGAATACGGATCATTCAATCGATCTATTTCCTCGCACTACGTTTTTCCTCTAACGTTTTCTTTTCTCTTTTTTTAGGGGGGGGGTGTTTTAATAATAACACAAATAAAAAACAGTGAAACATCGATATTTGGATGCAGCAATAAAATATACCAAACTCCTTGCCTACTCTTCATTTTTATTTCTATTGTCAAAAACTTGGAGGATGTGGATATAACCTGCCAATATTCTTCTTTCTTGTCCAGCAAAGTGCGTGTTACAGCACGAGCGCCACTGTTGACGACAACTTAATTACGTTGCGTCGTTGAGGAAAATTGTTCCAGTTGAGGCTTGAGCTTACAAAGAGCAACCTGTTGCTTGTGTTATTATTCACATACATGCTTCATACTACGAGAAAGTACTACAATGCGTATTCACATGGAGAAAAATAGTCTGTTTAATTTAGTCCGTCATCGGGAGATAAGACAGAAATAAACTAGTGAGCTCCAAAGCCCCAATTTAAAGAAAGAAAGAAATTATGACTCTCTACTTAATCGGGTGGGTTTAATAAAATAATTATTTCTATATCTTAAAATACTTGTAATATATAACGTACGAGAGAAAAAATTAGATGCAAAATATGATAGATGATATAACTGCTTTCAAAGCTCTGTCTATACCACTAAAAGTAAAAATAATTGATGTTTTCAATTTCTGAATCATGTAAATGTTCAAACTCTTAAATATTTTAACATTTCACCACACTATCCAACAGGAACCGGATATCAGACCAGACTGGAACCGAAACCCTGGGTCAATTTGCACCCATTGATTTTCTTGGAGCTAAACCAGTTCCGAAGCTGCAAATTCTCGAACCCGTCTACCAAACAGAATTGAATTCTAGGTTTCACAATTTCTATTATTTGATGATTTGAAGTTTAAAATCCAGCAAGGGTTAATAGTTTATTTGGTATATTAAAATAGACAGGATTCTGTATTTCTCATATTTGTAACCATGAACGCATAAGTGTAGTAATTGGTGTCAGTTAAAGTGCATCCAAACATTATAATACACTAGTAGTGTTGGTGATACGACCCACATGTGACGGAGTAGCGAGGTTCCCGAGTATTGAATTTCATCCATTCTTCCCTTGCTGTGCGATGAGATCGATTCTGAAGCTCCCATGATTCGCAGTGTTGTTGCAGCATATATTTCCCTGGATACAAGCAAATATATTATTAAGGTCAAAGTAACGTCACTGTTGTGCTACATGGCAATCTCCGTCGCAGAGATTCTCGTTTATTCTCAAGAGCAGAAATGTCTCTTTACGACTTAAGAGACGTGATGTAGTAGTTGAATCCGAAACCGCTATGTGACCCTTTGCGCTTCCATTTGCGGTTCAACATACAATGAGATTATGCTCACTCAAAAAAAGTTATTTAATTTTATTCTATGGTATGGAGAGAAGAGAATTTAATTATGATAATGACGATATTGATGATCTGAACAAGGAACATGAGGAAAGACACCTACGTATTTCTTACAGAAATCATTTTCATTACAATGTATACAAGCTTTAATGATTTCGACTCTTATTCGTTACATATTAAAATTACAGAACAAAGATTATTTGTTATAAAGTAATTAAGATTGATATAATTCTTCATAATTAAAAAACACCATCTCAACTATTAACTGAATTAATTTTTTTCTGAATTCACGAAGAAGAAATATGTTTGGAAAACACGCTTTGACAGAATTGAGTCATACGTCTTTGAAATAGAAACGTTATATTCAATCATTTTTTTAAAAAATTTGTTCTCTTAACTCTGATCCTTTGATATATTAACAAGGTTTCTTCTCCTGAGTAGAAGTATTAGCTCTCTTTGATGGTTTCTGCTTACGTCCTTTGCCCTTGTGCTAGGGGCTACAGCCTCTTCGCCACCATCCTAGGGTGTTGCCCGTCCTTTAACCCCGAGGAGGTGGGTTGCTTCTTAATATATATTTTGATAATTAACTGCGTCTCGCATTGTTCCAATCTCAGTGACTTAATCCATGAAGCGCATAAATCCATCTTCATTTATCCACGTAGTTTCGTCCTTCGTACAATAAAATAATAGTGAATTATTTCGCGAAATTAATAGTGAATGGTATTATATAAGATTCCTAATTGTCAGACTGTTCGTGGAAAAGCTACTACTCGCTACTGCGAACCAAACGTTATAAACAGAAGTAGAGAATATTACTTATTTCAACTAATAGATACACAAATTACCCGAATTAAAGGTATCTTCCATTTAATTATGTTGTATATTTCTCCTCTTCCCTTTCATAAGTACTCTAGTCAATTTCAACCAATTGAACATTACTTTCACACACCCCGTCGCATCTGGAATTGACATAAATATTTTGTACGTTATTCGTCCCAAGGTGACGATACTACTAGGTGAAATTTTCAGGGTTGAAACTACAAAGAAAGGATGGTCTACTGGAGACACAGTGGGTCTGTGAGTGCGTGGTGGAACTGCTGTTTGGACGGTCGGTGTTCGAACCCCGGCGAAGTCTCATAATAGTACGTTTTGCTCAACGGCCTCAACATAGAGACTTACTACCACACCCACTCAGCCAGTTATGTGGTGTAGAACAAGGGGGTTCACGCATCTTGAGCGTGCTACCGACGATTCCTCCTTCACTTAGTGCCCAGGTTAAGCAATTGCGGAACTCAATACACCACGATTCTCAATGATCCGTCAAAGCGTAATGATTCACACCAACACCACCAGTATATGAAATCCTCACTGGACATAGGAACAGAAAAGACTATTTATGTAAGAGAAACCTACCAGACACTATGCATTTGTAGAGAAGAGGAAGACTGTGGATCATGTTCTACATAACTGCAAGATAGAGGAAGAAGAAAGGAGAATATGGATGATGGAGTTAAAGAGATATATAGAGATAAGAATTTGATGGATTATATTGCAGATAAGGATATATACAAGAAGTTTGAAGATTATGTCAATGTAGTTATGGAAATTAGGAAATTATACAGCTAGATAGTAGTAAGTTCCCTCCTCCTTGAGTTTGGGGAGTGTAGTGAATACGGCTAAGAGGGGAACAGCCGCAATGAAAAGTGAAAAAAACAAAACAAAACAGATGAAACAATTACAAAGGAAAAGGAAGGAAGAGAAAAGGAATAAGGTATAGAGTAATAGGGAGTACAACATGGAAAATTAGAAACAGACACTGAGGGAAAAGATAGAGAAATAACCATGATGTTACGATGAAGAATGGAGAAATATAAGAGAAATTAGGATTGAGAGCTAAGAGACATGAGATAAAGCCCTGGTAATGACCAGAAAGTCGGTATGCCGGGTAGATAAGCAGAAGTAAAATGAAAAAAAAAGCTTTTTCTTATGATGTGATAAAAATATCATATTTCTATTCTATAACATTGTGTTTATCGTATCTACACTGCAAAAGTGGTTAAATCTCACAATTATATTATTTCCTCAAAACTTTGATTTGGCAGAGTTTAGACAAAAGCTTCAAAATATTTGGATGAAACAAGAATTATGGAATATCAGCGAAGAAAATCCCTCGCGCATGGTTTGCTTGAATGAAGTGAATTGAGTCGTCTCTCGATCCGTCGCTCTATATGACTTCGCTTCCTTCCTTCCTTACTTACTTTGAGGATACTATTCATGCGAAATGACAGAGACATGCGTCCTCGCATTCAGAGTGAGGACTTTATTAGAAATCCCCTTGTCCCTCGCGCTCGCGCTTCCACGACAAATATGTTTAGAAAAGAGTATTCTTGGAAAAGGGGTTTATTCGCGTCAAAGGAATAAGTCCAGTTTGTATACGAGGCCTCATCCTGCGCCTTGGTGACGTTGATCCGCTTCTGACGTTGGCGACACACCTGTTTGTCAGAAATTACCCATGTGCGAGGCATTAACGCGAATACAGAATTTTTCCTCGTTAGTTTTAGTGTGGAGTAGTTGTTTTATCGGATTTGTCCCGAGGAATTACTAACTCACAATATACTAACATGTAATAAAATTCTTACAAAAATAGGTGCAAATATACAATAATATTATCCACTCCCAGAGTTTACGGATATATATCCAATTTATTATTTCAAAATAATTATAATCAGTTTATTTATTTGATAGCATTATAAATATGAAACTATTTCATAAAGTAATAGTATTCCTGGGTTACATCTAATTTTCTTCTTTATATAATTAAAAATGATAAACTATATCAAATGCTGCTCCGGGATTACGTAGGATATTAGTAAAGTAATAGTTATCGTTCTCAATTCTACATAACCCTTATTGTTTTGAAGCTAAACATTTCTATGAGTTTTGAAATTATTTGTTTTAAAGCTAAACAGATTTTGATGTTTTAAGTGCAATCGTTGATTATTAACTGTCGAATCGGCAATCTGAAGCTAGGTGAATATAAGTAATTCTCTGTGTTTTATGTGTAAGCGGAGGACAATCAATTGCTAAAACGCTCTCTCCAGAAGGAAGTACGACATATTTTAATGAGTTCCAATCAAAGAAACGAAAGAAAACCTAAGAAAATATCTTAAGTGGTGGGGCTACCGAGATAATGTACGAAACCATGTAGGTATTGATTACAGTATACTCTAGTTTCGTCCATTTGTTCCAGGTCAACCTAGTTAGACTACTTTCTTAATTAGCCAAGTAGAATGAAACGCAATTTTATGGCTTGCCTCTGAATTGATTTCGAGCGTAATCACCAATTCTAAAAGGATAGAATTTTTCGTCCGTATCCTTTCATCACCATAAATATCAACTCGGATCCTCTTCCAATACTCGTGTCACAACACACGGAGCAGCACAGCCTCTTCTCTTTCCATTCTCGACAGGGAACGTGGAACGACGGGTCTCTCAGCAGCAGAATGAAAAGGGGCAAGTAATAAACAACGTTTTGCAACAGATGAAAGCTACGAGGAGAAGGAGGGAGGAGAAAACAGACATCGCAAAGGGGTTGGACGCTTCTTGGAAGATCGCACAGTAGTGGGGAATCACGAGAAGACTGGCCCAAACAGTGAAGTCGAATCATATTCGATATTTCCAACCTTATGTTGGTTTTACTGATACTGTGTCATTAAACGTAGCAATAGACAACGTAGAGATAGAGTTGTAGTCTATTATTTGGGAGCTTTAGTACATTAGGTGCATGGGACGGTCAGATCATGACAGTGGCAAAATCACCGCCATTTTTAATATTCCTCAATTGCCACAGTGGAAGAGTTGAATAGGATCATGAAACCGTAGGATATGTATGAAAGTGTTACATTGAATGAGTACCTTAAAGTAATTGTAAAACCAGTCTCATTAGAATCATTGTTGAGAGGTTCTTTGAAATACTCCATGCCTTGTACATGTGCGAAATATGGGAGTGAACTAATGTTCACATTTGACACCATAAAACATCTGAATACGAGGTGAGGATTCGAACGAATTAATTTGTTGCTTCAGTGGTGCATCGATACACTCCAGGTTTCACAAGTAAACGAAGCAGTATACACGTGTTTTCTGGAAAAACCTGCTTACCCTTACAAAAAGCACGTGTACGTCAGCCATAAGAGTCACAGACAGAAGTATTCGAGTTCTACGACCGCTTCACGAAAGACTTCTGAAGTAAATAACTCAAAGTTTCCCCTTCTTAATGGTAAACAAATGAAGATATATGCAGATTGTCAATTATTAAGAAATAAATAAGAGTCGTTAACACAAAACATTTCTTCGAAGTGTTTGTGAAAATCTTGAATTTAATTTAAACTAATGTCTTTTTGTAATCTTGAAGTACACAAGTATACAAAAGAAAAATCCATTTATAATACATCCTCGAATCAGCTGGCGTATTTCAATATTTTCCTTCATCGCCCAAAAAACAACACAAAAGATGTTTGTCATACATCTCCTCCTAAACGATGGTATCAATTTCTATTAAACTTGGGACAGTTATTACTCCCTAGTTAAATGTAAGATCCTTATGTAAAGTACTGAGAGTATTTGACATCTCTACAACAAACAGTGCAGTATGGGATCGGGACTAGAACTTAAAAACAATTTAAATTAAGCAATTCACCAACCTGGGAGATCGATAGTTTCAATTTTCTATGAATGTGAAAAAGTTCTCAATATTTGCGCCCTATTTTCGTGATTTCGTCCCACAGTGTCGGTGGCAGCAGGTGCTCCAGAGAAGGAAGACAGATTAGAATTGGGATCTGCGTCTGTCCGATCTTCTCATCCTTCGGTCGCCGCCTCCGCCACAAAGACTCTTCTCTCTGGTTTTGCTTCATATAGATATACCACGAGAGAATTTTTGCAAGGAAAAATGAAGCTGGGGAAATGTTAATATCAATGTTGTTACGGAAGATGAGGATGAGGTCGGTTTTTTGCTGCGATGCTTTCTCAAGAGGAGAGACGATATGCACAATATGAAAGCTATTGATACAGACGAAATAAATACGGCAAAATCATTATAATTGAGAAGAAATAAAGAATTTTCCTTATTATTGAAGAGAAAATATGAGACATAAAGAATATATAAAAACAGTTTTGTATTTTTAATCTGATCTCATAAAAGGATGTATTGGGAAAGACGGAGGTAGAAGATAAAAGGAAAAAGTGATCACAGTGGCAGAGTCGGACAATAAACAGTGTTAAAATTGCATTTGATTTACTTCCAGTTTTCTTATGTATTGAGACCTATTTCTGAATCACTATATGTATTACTTAATTCAATTTAACTTTAAAGATAATTGGAGTAATCTCAAAAATCATTTTAAAAGAAATTGAAGACCTCACAAAAATTCTTAAAATAACTTAATTTATGTGTTTTTAATTTTATTATTTTGGGGTGACATTCTAGTTCTGTGAAACATAACTCAAATTTGAATAACAATATTATATTTTAAGGTGATATTTCATTAAGATTCATTCCAGCGTTCTCAAGATATCATTTCATCAATATGTTTGTTTTAAGGTACTTACAGATATAAGGTGAAATAATGAGATGACTAAAATGTGATGACTAGAACATAAAGGCATCACGATCTTCGATTCCAATTATTCAACTGTTAAAGTGCATTCTTTGTACGTACAAAATTAAAATATTATTTGCTGGACCCCAGAGAGTAATTCGCACGCATAGTTAGAGAAGGAAAAACATTGATAAAGGGCCGTTTTCCTCCACTTTTAAATACCACGCAGCGCGGTGCGCACAACGTCAGCGCGAAATGTAATCGACTACTCTTTGCATAATCAACGTTGCCGTTTTCCTACAGAGCGCAACAACGCCAACGCTGGCCTGCAATCTCCAGCTTGGTAGCCGGTCTGCATTCGTACGACTGAATAACGCAGCGCGCGGCGCATTAGCGGGAAAAAAAGTTATATTCGCTTAGGCTGCCTAAACGGTTGGAAATAGGTGACAACTATGAGCGGCAATATTGTTTGCCTTAAAGAGTTCTACAAAAAAGTCCGCGACAGCATATGTCTATCTACAAAAATTAACCTAAATTATCGATAAAACGTTATTAAAAATAGCACTTTAATTTAAGAGAGTTTTTCAAGAAGAAAAAACTAAATCATCATCAAATTTAATGGATTATTTGTTTTGTGCATTTTACAAAGATAAAAAATATCTTTAAACCGTTAAATTTCGACTAATAGTTTAGATTTCACAATAATTTTAGCGAAATGATGCAGCCGCGTCATGCCTCGGAAGCGAAAATTCGACCGGAGCGGTTCCCACGAGGTGGTGTATTGTATACAGTAAAGTTTTGTATTATGTTCGTATTAGTGGTGGCACGGGAAATGAATAAAAATGGAAAAAAAATTATACTGTTGAAAAATTAGGATACTGAACATGTCTTTGAAAACCAATAAGTAAAAGTATTTTGATCTTACAATACATGCAGATTTTATTTTGTCTTGAGTAAAGGAAAATTAGTGCAAGGAAAATCAGGGTAACTTTTTTTCAAAACTAAATTTGTTCCAAATTTCCTTCTTGTAAGACCCAGATTGTTACCTCAATGCTCTTACATTAAGACAATTTCTCAGCAAGTGTAGTTCGAGACTTGACTCTGATGGATGAACTGTAAGGTCTTCTTGGATGAGTTATAAAACGGATGTGATGTTTTCACGGGAGATCTTCCTCTTCAACATTAATATCTTGATCAAGTAATATTAACATTGCCAATGCTTGCCTTTTCTTTTGCTGACAATGATCTATGACCCTAGAGACGTGAACAGTATCCAGACAACCACATGACAGAACGCTCGGTAGAATACACGGACCACAACGCGCGACGCGGCTGAAGAACGCTGGCTAGGAAAACACTTCTACTGAACACAGCGCGGTGCGCGGGAATGCAGCGCGACAGGCGAGCGCACAACGCGCCTCGTAGCGCGATAATCTGGGTGGAGTAAAACGACGCTTTAGATTTTAAACATACTAAAGGGATAGTAAACTTTTCGTTGCAAGTAACTTCAAACTCCCAGACAATGCGGGAAAAAAATCCGTTTTCGTATCATAATTAATTAAATTGATTTCGTACGCGCCCATCTGCTATTGCAGTATCCTCAAAAAAAAAAAAAAAAGTTAATTTTTGTTTTTACACATATTTTCTATTTTTCAATGCTTTTCTCAGATGGCAATGCTACTTGGACGTTTGTTCAAGTAATAACAAAAAAAATTATAGAAGGAAATAGTACATAGTTAATGTTACTCTAAGTCGAAAGTTGAGGCAACTGTCTTTGTAATGGTACCTCATGTTTGACAATTAGTTCAGTGTAACGGGAGAAGCAGAGATCTTTGCAAAAACGTTTTCGAGGCAAACGATTCAGTGCCTGGAGACAGAGCAGCAATGTAGAAAGACAGAGTGCGATGCTAGTCGTCGTCTCTTCAGGAGAAACGACACGAAAATCTACCCTCCAAGTAAAAGAATACCTTGGTTTCCGTAGTAGGATCGGTTAACTCTTTTTCACACAGTACTCACCCACAATAAAATGTTTTGATTAAGAAAACATTCAATTTTGCAAAAGTAATAAATCTATAGGAATTAAAAATACTTTGATGTAATAAGTCAAACAGTCAAAGAAACCAACATTTTATGTCACTCCACTAAATTATACATACTGTCTGAAACGCTTTACTTCTCCTTTGAGAAAATTTTAGCACCAATTTGCGTGTAGAAGTTTGACGGTTATTCCCCGTATCAACATCAAGAAATTAGAAGGCAAGTATAACAAAATTAATTATTTTACAAACACAAATAGTGCTCTCCGAGAGGGAAAAAACGCGATGGAGGGGGAGGGACAGAACAAAACGCTGCGCTGAAGTATTCACACAACATAATAATAATAATGATGATGATATTAGTATGAATTTAATCCTTTTCAGAAATATGTAAAATAAACTTACAAAATATGAATTGGAATATACATTAGCTGCAATTAATAGTATACGCAGCTAAAACAAAAAAACATGTATTTTATCAAAACAATATTAGAGTCGAGCGCAGTCCTTTCGAGAAAAAAGGGAAGAGAAACAGTTACACTCCGTGACGCATGGAATTAATTAAGGGACTGCAAACTAAAAGATAACGTAGAGTAGAATATTTTTTCTTGATAATGAAATAAACTTAAAAATAGCTGTTACTTTTAACCGAAAATTAACAAAATTATTACTTAAAAATTACAAATTTACAAATTATACAACACCAACTTTTAGACCAAATGAACCGTATACAATTGCGCAATGGAATTGACTGAGGTTAGAGGGAACCTTACTTAGAGGTAAATTTACGCTCTTCACTACAAGGTAAAAAGTTGATAACTGCAAACACTTGTAATCGGCTTACGTCACAAAACATGTTCGCACAGTTGCAACTTCAAGAAATATATAAGGAGAATATCCAAATTCCAAGTGAAGGGTGAGTTCTATTGCGATTTTTATCAGTCTCCATCTGGGAGATTCATTTCACTCATTTAATTGTGTTTTATACCAGAGAGGGAGGGGGTAAGATAGATGGAGAGCAGGAATTTAGGGGAAAATTATGGAAAGAAGCTACACAAGGGTCTCTGAGCACTTAGGGAAGAGAAGTAAGGTTTCTTGAGATTGGTTGCTAGTTTACGAGGGACGAAAGCAGTTTTTCTCGGACCACAAAATTTCTTCGGAAGGTTTTAATTGCCACTTACATAATTAAGTAACTGCACAGATGCTTTTCTCGGTATGAAACTGGAGGTCTAACACCTTATAAACTTGGACGTTTCCAGCTAAATGATAATGAAGAACATTTTTCATTTTATGAAGACGTTAACACTATTCATCGGAATATATTAAGACAGTGGAGCGAAATGGGACGTTTTATTGATGTCTTATTATTTATGTCTAGGTATGCCCAATAATTTCTAATCAACGAAATTTTTGGTTATAAAAAGAGAACAACATTAATCCAACTACAATAACTTACAATATCCAAACACGCTCCTTAAATTAACTTTCGCTATTTGGTCAAATATAAAAACATACCAATAAAAATTCTTTTCAATGTGTCTGAATAAGGATATGTGTTCGTGAGTTTAGGTCATAAATTCATCATCCATCATCACTACAACACAAAACGAAAATTTTCAGTCATGTAAAAATGGCGACGAGCCGAGAATAGAACGTGCGACTGGTGGAATGTGTGTGTGTGAAAATGGTGTACAGTTGTGGAAAGCGAACGGTTGGTGTAGTGGTTAACACTCCGGTGATCAAACCAGGAATTCCGGGTTTCTATCCTCGGCGCTCGTCACCATTTTCATCTGAGCGAAAGTTGTCGCATATCATCTCCACATAAAACATATAATACATTGAAGACATATAAGCACTACCGTATAAGTTTTGTGATATACTTAAGCGGTTTAAGTGTAATGTTTTGTGATGGTTGCAGGTTGATCCTGAAACGTAATAAAAGTCTAATCGTCAGCGATCTGATGGATTATGAATTTATGACTTAAACCCAAGAAATCTTATGCTTATAAAATACAATTATAAGTGAATTTTCGAATGAAACTTTCGATATTATTTTAAAAAAATAAATTTATTTAAATTAAAACCGTCTCGTCCACATCCATATTTCATGTTAATCTTTGCAATTGTTTATCAACCGCTGGTGCGGATGAGCATCACTGCGTAATTTGAGTCACATTCAAATATAAATATATTTATTAATTTAATATCATTACAGTATATTGATATCTCTATCTTTTCGCTTAACCTGTTTTCAAGTAAATTCGTGTGTAACATATAAAACCGGTAAATTGACTTTCAATTCTTCTCTGGAGTTTAATTCAGTACCTTCTGCCACACGAAACATGTATATTTTCACTTCTGAAACCGAAATTTGAACATCTGTTGTATATTGTTATTGAACTTTGTTCACAAAAATCACTTCCTCAGGTCTCATAACAAAGCGGTATACACGCCTTTTTGTCCAGTGCTCTTCCTTGGTCTTTGTGTTATTATATCATCTTCTGGAGACACTTCCGGACGTGTGTCCCTTAATGATTTTTTGCTCTGTCATCTTTCCACGTTTTTACGAGGGATTCTGGGACTCTCTCTATGGATAGTAGTACACTTGGAAAAGAAGAGAAACATAAATTTAACAGCGGACAACAACCAAAGACCTCCCTCCATTTACCGAACATTAGCTGATTAACACGAAAAATTTTCTCTCTGAGATCGGTTAATGTGTATATTATTGACAAAGCAAATTCACCATATTAATTAAATAGTTACAGATGTAATTTTAAAAACTCGAGTCGTCCAAATTTTATTTTCTCGTATAATTGAGATTAGATACTCAGTTAACGTATGAGAAACCATTATCAAAATCTTTATTAGGAAACAAGAAGAAAAAAAAATCAATAGTTCAAGTTAATTGAAATGAACGTTTTGTCCTCGCAACATAGAGCACACATGTAGCAATACATACTCACATGCGCATTGCATGCTTTTCAAACAAATGCACGTGCAAACACGTGGCTCCGACATACGCCTATTTGCTCGCGCACAAATAATCAAAATCCGCTCGCAAACGAAATTATGCGGCTGCTACTGCTACTACTGCATTGGACTGAGTGTTTGCTTCACTTTGAATTGACAATGGAAACCGTCATGAGAGTTGGAGGCCACTATACGTAATGGTTTGCGTTACACTTCACTTCAACTTTCGTTCACTTCATGTACTATGTATTCTTTTTTGTCTGTCAATCATTTACAGTCTCATGTGAGAGTTATAGCATTTCAACCATACTTGGTCACAGGGACAGATTTGGTAGTGCAAGGGGAGTGGGCTTCCAGGCACAAAAATGAGTGAAAAATATTCATCCATTTCGTAAAAAAATAGTTATTGGTTTACAAACTTATTTTTCACATTGGATAATAAAAATATATTATCGCAATCATTTTAAAAACTGTATTATTAAAGAAAATTCATATCTCCTGACCATGCTTCCCCCCCCTCCGCAAGAAACAATCGTGGATTCACCTCTGGTCTGTCATACACTAGCCATAACATTTAGGAAACCTTCAATAAAATTATTATCCAAAAGATGACTATCTTCAATCCCTACAAATCTACTTCTCAATGTATCATTGCCACTACTTCTATTATGTAAAGGAAAATATTTCCCTTCGTAAAATGCATTGTATATATTTGAATTATCATTATGCATAATATATATTCCCACGTTAATACCCTGTATAATTATATTTTAACGTATTTAGTTTTGAAACTCAATAATACATGTGCTGTGATTCATAAACGTACAAGTAATGCACCTTTATATTAAAACATTCCTTAGGTGAATGCATTCGTTTAGATATGTTATAACAATACAATGTGTTGTAATATATTCTGTGTATAATAGATTATTTGTCTGTGAAGACAATTATACAATATTTACATTTTAAAGAAAGAGGATACTAGGGAAAGAACGTAATTAAGTTTAGAACAAATAGTTCTAAACATGAAACATTAGGAATATAAATATTAGAGTTATATTACATAAAATAGTAAAATCGAAGGTACGAGGAAGTTGGACTATGCAATAATTATAAACTAACAAACGTTATTACACGTGCACTTGAAGTATATAAAAAATGGGTTAAAGTAATGTTTTATTGGAAATTGAAGAAACCTGTAAATGAACTATTCATATTGAATATTCATTATCATCACAAGTTTTCTTAGTAATTTGGAAAATAATACATAAACAAGTAAATTAACATCGATACAATCAATCTGGAAAAATTTCAATACAAAACAAATTCAAAGACTAAACACAATCATAGCGAGGTAATCTGTTTTTACCTTTCATAAGACAAATCAATGGGAAATAAAAATCTTTAATGTTGTAAAATATGAAGAATTTTAAGAGTTAAATTTATAAGAGAATCACATTTAACCTTTACGTAGTGAACCGGTGCTACAAACTTGCAAACCAAACACGTTAAAAGTTTTGTCCTTTTTTTTACTGCGTATCTTCCTCTTTATAAGCCCATTAATGTGTACACAGGGAGGGCACCCTCGACGACGTTCTTTGCATTATTCCAAATGGGATTGCTTCAGAGATATTTTTTGTATAACCTTAGGACTTTCTTCCAAAAGTTACGGAGACCTGACGAGGGAGAATATTTTAGACAAAAGAAGTTATCTCTTCATAAACAAAAGATGATACTTTTTTAATCCGAGTTAGGGAAGCAACTCAGACTGATACCCGCGACTCAAGAGGATCACCACGAATATAGCGATGACGGAATCCTAGAAATTAGATTATAACTGTACGCGAACGGACATGGATTGAAAGAATAATAGTAATAGTAACAAATAAATCCCCCCCCCCAAAAAAAACCCATCACTTATTGAAAATCAAATGACCCATCACAAATATTTATGTTGATCATCCATTGTAGTGTGCATTTAGGGTTCCAGGATTCTTCACACAAATATAACATTAAACACGACGAAACGGCAGAAATAACGAAAACGAAATATCTATTTTAAAAAAATATAATTATATGAGATTACCTAGTGGCATCAAACAAGTGTGAAGTTGAAAACCTATAAGGTCATTAGCCTGAATCTTAAATAAGCACGGTAACCCATGAAATAAGGACGTATTGATAAGGTTCTGATGTAAGGTTCTTACAACGGCAACCTTATCGTTGTTGGCAGCCACTATTACGTTGCATATCATAGATATAATGATTGAACAACGAATTAAAAGACTTTTTATTTCATCTTTGTTTGTGTTTTACGTAGAAGAATTCCTAGACCTGTATAAACAAGGATGTGTAACGTTGCTTACATCACTAATGAGAAGAAATTAAAGTGGAGAGATATATTGCTGGGTTATACTTTTTCAACATGTCTAGAAACACGATCACTTTTAATAGTCAGGTGCAAATGGCGACGAGTCGGAAATCGAACCCGGGATCCTACTTAGACCGCAGGGGTGTTAAGCACTACACCATCCGTTCGCCTTCCTCAACTGTACACCATTTTCACCCAGACCCAGACGGAAGAAATATATGCGTCTAGAAAGAATATTCTACATCTTTAAGAAGAAATGGGCGCCATAAATATGCAAGCAAATGAAATGTATTCTTAATTTACTGGAAGAAACTGCAATACCAACTTACGCGCAAATATCAATGAAGGAATAGGTTTCGTGAGAACTGCGTTCTATATTTTTCACACATTTTCAGTGTTCTCAACAGAAATCAAACCTCTACCTTTTGGGTGAGTAAAATATTAAGGGACAACGGGGAAGATCTGCTTATGTACAATTAATATATTGCCTGAAGTTATTGAACAAGGAACTCGATAATAAAGAGAGTAAAGAAATAGTCTCGATTGTAACTGTGCCTTCTCTCCATCTGTTGACAGTCCCAATTCCCTGAGGGCAATATACACAGCTTCTTAGCGCGTCGGAAGCGACTTGCCCTCCCTTCCATGGGTTGGAATGTGTTTGGGTCCCTGGAGGGGGTAAGGGGGTAGCGGCGTGGATGTCAGTCGGGAATGCACCGTGCTAATTGCGACAGACGACTGAAGGTAGCAGCAGCGTCCTCGCCCGACGGCTGTCATCGGATCTCTCGCTCGGACACGGAATGCATCGAGGTATCGACTGGATGTGGGATTCCACAAGGGTCCTGAATTGGACTACGATTGTGATTGAGAATAAGAGAATGTTGATCGCGTAAAATTAGAATATTTTAACAAATGTATTTTCAATGCATTGCTTATCATCAGAAGTGACAAAATTATAGATAATGCAATACGACAGTTTATCCAGAAATAAATATGCCTTGTTATGCACTTAGATACCGTAAGCCGTGCATTGAATATTTTGATATTTGCTCTCCCGAGAGAAATTTGTCACAAGTTATTATCTATGTTAGGTGGTGTACACCAAAATAAGCAAATAATAATACATTTACTTGCTACTCTCTCCCTATGAAATGGNAGCAAATAATAATACATTTACTTGCTACTCTCTCCCTATGAAATGGGGAACTATCACGGAGCAATGACGTATTTGTCCAGTTCTAGCGAGCTCCTAGAGGAATGGAAAACGCCATAGAATACAAGCCAAATGACAAAATACGGTGCGTTTACGTTGTTTTATGAGTAGCAAAGAACATGATATTTACTGACAAAAAATAGTAGTAACATTTTCGTAGTACTACTTTAATGAGTTAGAACAGTGCCGCATGCGACCTGCGAAACTTCTATTACGGCTCACGAAAAAATTATAGACCAAATTTTATAAAAAATTTACACCAAATTTT